>JAHZMV010001478.1:0-35730 GCA_027743765.1 Coecobrya sp. COE2 | reverse complement strand
GTATCAACCATATTTGTAGGTGTTTTAGAGCTCATAAAATATTATGAAATAAATCATATAAAATTGTATATTGATCCATGAAAGTCTCTCACTTTCAATATTTTGTATTTGCCCTAATGTGTAATTAAAACTGTTCAGGTAAAAATTGAACATACAAAATTAAGGTAAATATATTTGAATGTTGTATAAATACTAAATATATTCATATACTTACTTCGAGCGCGTACATAAAATGATAAGATAGAGCAATCCAAAAATCATAGAATATTCGGCGCGCAGTAGACTAATAACTAAATGTTATGTATTGTTGAAACTCGTAAATTAATGTTAGATTCAACTGTAGAGGTAAGCTATAGAATCTTTTAAAGTTATTTTTTCAATGCTAGTCTTTCAAAACTTTAATGATGAATGCCAGGCACATTGATCAAGAATTATATTTGCAACAGCTTTAAGCTGAAAATAGATGTCCAAAATATTGTTACATGGGAATTTAGGCGTTATGCATCTTGTGCGGTGCATTATAAAGCCAAATTTTAGTAGGGTGTACTTTATTTTGTATTGTAAATTGTAAAATCGTTCTAACTAGTTAAATGATTAGGAAAATCTGTTTTGGATTTCTCATTGTACACAATCATATTTTGATGTTTTGATTGTAGTATTTAAATTAACTTGTTCAATAATGTTATAATTAAAATAACAAGTTGTATTGGAAATTAGCTGAATGATTTTGTAGATTAAAATAATATTAATATAATAAAACTAACACAATCACATAATATAGGGTACAAGGATAAGGAATATAGTTACATATTATATTTATCAAAAGTCATGTAATTAAATAATTAAAATCTAAAAAAATCATAGCTTAATAAACTCAATTTTTTCTATGAATTAGTGATTTATAAAATGATAAATACATTATGCCTGTAGATACATGCCACATGTATAATATGCTTCTTGTGTGCTATTTTATTATAGAATCGTGTTCCTATACTTCCTATTTACATCAATCTTTAAAATTTAACAATAACGGCTACAAATGATTTAATCAATTAAAGTTAATCGATATTTGTGTATTTCATAAGCAACATGAACGCAAATGTTCGAAAGAGGAAGATCGACAAATGGTAACTCTATTCACTCTACGGAAATGGAACAGACCTGATTTTTGTAACAATATAATATCCAGTTAGATATGAATTAAAAACTAATTAGGGCTATGTAAAATATATCGTAGAGGGTCATCATAGTTTTGTGTCAGTGTATTTCCAAGCGAGTGTAAGAGACTTCCGAGAAAGATTTAAATATAAGCAATCTTTAGTTCCAAAAATTCAAACATGTAGCTGCATTATGTAAAAGAATTAATACACATTTAAAATAATTTGTGGGACATTTTGATGATACGGGTGTCTCTTGGCTCGATCCATAAATAAAATGTAATTAATTATTAATTGATAAATATTATATAAATATTATACCTAATTTGTTTTCGTATAAATTGGTAGATATCTCTTGTTAGTTGTGTATATACAGTTATACGATCGATCATAATATTATAATAATATGTATTTCGAAATAAAAATCGTTATAAATATTGTGAAATAAAAACCAAGGTTGTAAAGTGGAGTTTTGCATATTTATTTCAATAACCAACTATCGAAATCATGTGCAAATCATTGAACCGCGACATAGCAAAAGAGTTCTTTCTCTTTGTGGTAGTACAGCATCTGACATCTAACACAACTCCTGGAGAAACTTTCTCTCCCTCTAATTCTCCAAGAGACGGGGTTCCGGGTGTATTTTCAAAATGCTTGTATTAGAATGCACTGATGTGGCTAGAGACAAAGAGTAGCAGCATAAATGTATGTACCTTATTTACATATTCATAATTCAACAACAAAGTCTTGTCCTGGTACGATCTTATGTAAATCCAATACAGATTCAAGTTTCTTCATATAACCACAATGGATTAGATTGAAATAGGTGTGAATAATGCTCGAATCATGAAATGACATCAATTAACTAATTTTGAGTATGGCAGTGCGAAATGATGTGTGAAAACAAGAACAGTCCATATTCAATCAATAATCATAGCCAGATATTTATTAAACCGTCACGTAATATGCAATAGTTCCATCAATCAAATATTATTATTATTATTATTTAGTTGAACTTTACAAATATCAAGAGTTGAGATCTGTGTATACAAAATCACAATATTCGTAAAATCGTAACTAGATATTATACGTATAATATTAAACTTACATATCCTCCAACTTCATCTTTCTTTTATGCGCACGCTTGACAGTAGACAAACTGGATCTAATTAAAATATTAATTTTGTGTACGTTATTCATGAAATATCTCCTGTAATTACGAACACATACATTCATATACGGTGTATATACAAATAATGAAATCATTTAACAAATAATTGTGCACACAGTTTTTCATTAGTAATTCTACAGCCTACGTATCTATACTTACGCTTATCTCTCAAGCTATATACTATATTGTGCACAGTAATAATTTCCCGTGATTACGCTTAAAAACAATGGAATAATGAGTAATATGTTATCTACATTGTGCACAAATATACATCATACACAAAATATATTTACAAGTAAGTATTCTATGCTATAGTATACTTGATATTTACAATAATTTTAGTTGTCATTTCCACTCAAGAACATCATGAACATCATTTATGGGTGGGTTATGGAAATCCGCTAAGGGAATCACATATTGAATTCAACGGGAGTTGACAGATTTCCATTGCATCCTATTTAAACTTACCAAATATTCATCTAACCAGCACAACACCTTTAATATAGACGCATGAATGGCTCCTAGCTATATAAGTAAATTCAGCGTCCTTGTGCAGGGCAATTAACATTTTCCCGGGACAAACACATAGTAATCAAGTTCCGCTCCTGAGAGCTTGAGACATAGGTTAGACGTAAATATTTTCTCTTGAGTTCATAATATACTCAAAATGTTATGCAAATACTTCTTACATGTTAGATATCTCAGTAATATATCATTATATAATATTATTTATTTAATATATGTATTTACCTGAAGCCCTTATCAGACCTAATAATATGTAATGCATATTTTACTATTGACTTTACGTCAGTGACATTTTAAAACTATAAACATGGATGCCTTAATAACCGGTTGTGTAGGTGTTTGTTTGATTAATTATATTAATAGGATTTCTTTGTACGGTATATATCTATATATTTTAAAACTTTTAAAACCTTGCATCTAGAATTCGGAGCTTAATTAGAATATAATATACGGGAACTTTCACTTTGTAGAATTCGTATACGCCTACACGCTACTCTTTAGTGATATTTGCACAATAAGTTTGAGTTGTATAAGTATCATTATTCGCTAATATGTATTTTATAATTATTGAATATGTTGACAAAAGCCACAAAATTTAAAACTTTATTTACATTGAATATGTACACAGCATTGGATTATATTGTATGTATACGTACCTCATCTACACATTAATTTTTATTTTGTTTTATGTTTGTAAAGTTTAAAAAATGGCTAATATTAATAACTTATTAATAACTTATCCAAAGTTAGTATTCAAGGAAAATTGATCCATCCCTTATTTAAATTTATCAAACCACTAATTTTTTTGTATTTTCTGAGCTTTCCATTTTTGTTTTTTAGGTAAAACGCTTAGATCGATAGAATCACGTTTGAAAATTACATCTGCCTACATAAAATTAATATTAGTTTTTCTTACATTTATAAATGTTTTCTGCAGACTTGACAGTTAATAAAGTAAAAATAGAAGTTTTTAAACCGGTTAGTTAAATCAAGATTACCTAACGTATCTCATGCCTTTCAACTAAACATACCAAGTAGGCATGTCCGACACAACACACAACATCTGCAGCTCGTTTCAATCTACAGATTTCAAACATTGAGCGTGACATTGGGAATTAGTGCCAATATTTAGTCCGGACACCTTTTCAGTTTCAGGATGATAATAACAAGCACCTCATATCAACCAGACGATAAACTCCACTTTCCACTCATAAAATTACCCCTCCTGTGCACTCTGAGGGAGAAAATATTTATGCATGAACATAGCTGCATATTATCCTTCTTGCAAGCACGCCTCCTGCTATTATGTAATAGAGGTGCGTATAGGTACATAAAATAAACTAAATTAGTTTTTCAATTTTCATAACAAAATCACGTACATTGTCGTGACCGGAACCCTTTGGAATATTGAATTGAATAACATTTCTCTTGTTCAGGATTTGACAAGATCACTCCTCGTGGAGAACATCATCATCCTCCATCCGTACAGCATCCAATTTACTAAAGAGGAAGTGCTAGTGCCAGTAGGAGGGACAGACTGATCAAAAGGAAAGAGATATGAAAATAGACTACATCATCGCACATGACATTCCGTGTATTCCCTTCCAACAAAGTGACTACGATCACAACAGAATTTTATGGAGAACAAAATGTTTTCGCCTATGTAAAATTCACAAAGGGTGAGTTGTTTTCAGCAGGGGAAAGTAGGCCTAAAATGAAGGTACTTTCGACTTCATATTACCTACCTATGATGTGTATGAAGTATGATGAGAAACGTGTGCGACAGAGTGTGGGAAGATGACGTATCTCAACTCGTTAACATACTTGAATGTGGCATCAATATTCTAAAAGATTTCGTGAGACACCTTACATGAGAGGTGAATTGAGGACAATGAAACTCATGTTCGGTTCACACGTCACATCAGAATTGCCAGCACATGATAATATAGTTAGCTATGCCTATATGTGTACCAACTGTATATACCAAAAGTCAACCGAGTTGCATAATATTCACACATGTCAAGAGGATGATCGGAGGCTGACAATAAATGCAAAGCTTATATAATATATTCTATAATAAAAATAATAATAGATCTTCCATGTTTTACTTGGAGTGAAAGCAAACGAGCATGTAGTGCTAAAATGCTTACAATTCTGGTTTGTCAAGAGTACATCCCACATTTCACCTAGTTTTACAATATTTTGCACCATGATAGATAACTATGAGAATGAATTGCAAACAGGGAGCTCTCAAAAGGAAAACTTTTATAATGGAAGGAAAGACGACGAGGTACTAATAAGTTAACCAACACAATGGGTGAATAAAGGTGTGCACACCAGCCAGAAAATTAACCGTATTGAGCCCTGTGACAGCTTTCATAATGACTTTAACATTTCACATCATCCAAATATCTCTACACGCTTTAGTGGCACCATAAATATATTTTGTTGAATTGAAAGGAGCTGCAGATGATGGTGGCGTGCTTTATTAGCATTTATAATATACATAGGTAAAATTCCTTAATCATTCATTCAGTCTTTCTATAGAGGATTTGTCTATTCCAAAAGTACGACAAAAACCCAAGTCATTCCATAATGATAAAAGTCTATACATGTAATTATTATTAAAAGATTTACCTATATTATTATGTATTTACAAGTAGGTCTAACAAACTACATATTATATTCGTCATTAGTTAGTTATAGTCAAAAAATCTAGGGCAATAAATATGCAGATGAGAGAGATAGTTTTGAGAGACGTGTAATACATTATTGGAAAGAATAACATACACTTTAAAAAATTGTTCTATTTAGTCGCACACGAAAACTGCACATTATTCAGTTACACGCTGTGAAGCAATGTATCCTCAACATCATCATAAGTTTAAAAACCCTTACTTCATATTGAGCCCATAATCAGGTTTCTCCTGGTTTTCTAATAGCAGCCAGGATTTCTCAGAAAAAAATATTTTTGGACTTTTTCATTAATATTACAGGGGGACATTCCTTAATATAAACAAGGAATTGTCAAGCAAGTATCTAATGTATATACAGCTATAAGATTTCTTATTACCTACATATGTAGAGAAATTGTTTCAATATTTTATATAGTATTACATTAGCTTAATATAAAGCTTAACTTTGACATCCTCCCACTATGCAATTTTTTTGGAAGTTTTTCACTTTGGAAAGAAAACCATACGCTCAACAAAAATGCTATAATTAAAAAGTAGAGAACCCAAGCAACCTGGATGCCACCGTTGCTATGTATAAACTTTTTGGCTGACTATGACAGATTCACTATATTATATCGAAAAATGATTTCATTCATCCTTGTAATATTACCGTTGTGACGTTAAAAAATTGACTCATTCATCATTATAATTACGTGGGATTACCAAAAAATGCATATGCCAATACTTTTTATGCAACGACAACAATTACTCAATTTTTACCACCATGTCTAGTAGTAAATTGAAAAACATAAATCATGAGAAAAGTGAAAACTAATTCTAGCAGTATTTTTTATGAATTTGAACATTTTTTGATATACAGTACGTACGTTCTATATCTAAGTTTTATGTTTGTATATCAATGTGCATAATATCGAATGTGTTTGAGTATTTACAAAATGTACATGTAAAAGCCATTACAGATAAAAATTGTACACATTTCTAAGCGATTTCTATAACTTAATTTGTACATGGTACATATGTTTTTTTAGTAAATAGCTAATGACTTTTCTCCCTTATTGTGGGATAATATTTTATGCGTATATTTACATCAACTGATTGTAAGTATGAGTGGAGAGCCAACAACAGAAAGAGAAAGTTGAAAAGTATTATAGCACGACGGATGGACAAAATGTTAGGTACTTGAAGGTATTTACAGTTTTTGTCAGTAAAAGATAAAGAATCTGCAAATATGCTTTATCTCACAGAGAAAGATGACGATGACACGACACAGGAAAATAGTTAATGTTGAAGTATAGAAGTAATACGAGTAGAAACCCTTGTTCATCACTTGAATATATTCACATATAAAAATTCTCTACTTATATAAACATAACCTATCCACTATTTTTAGCATAAACTTTCATTATCTTTACACTTAACTGTACAACCAACCCACCCCTTGTATTTGAACCAACGAGTATTATGTTTATAGTAAAAAGTCTTTACATTGTTTTTTGTAAATATATTTCCACTTTGTTTTTTTGTCAGTGAATGAAATGCAACTAATCTGGCACAAAGTCATCTGACGATATATAAATTTTCGACACGTCAGTGTTATTTTACTGAAGTCAAACGGTACTCTCAATTTTATCATTCATAGCAGTCATTTCAGGAAGAAGCTCGGCCTCCTCTTCAAGAACAGGTATTTGGAATGGCGGGGGAATATCATATCCCATCAGGGACTGATTCGACGTGGAAGCATTTGCTGATGATGTTACGGGACCTCCTCTAAACCCTGTTAGCCCTCCCCGGGGTCCCACACCAACTACGCTTGCTGAGTTAGTGCCAAGCGGCGGAGGCAGTTGAGCAGGTGGTGGAATATTTGTTGGAAGATTTTGCCGTCTTCCCATTGTCGCCACTGCGGCCGCGGTCCCTGTTGGTGGCCCTTGATAAGGTGGCCACTCCATGGAACTGCATTGACTATGTGAATGAGCACTACTGGTTACACTATCTACTAGCATATGTTGCGGATGACTGGATCCATTGCTACCTACTACAACGCTACCACCACCTCCTGCGCCCCCGCCCCCATGATGCCTGGGAAGAGTGGAACAGGCAGCGTATCCTCCTGTTCCATAGTTATCTGCTCCCTGTAAACCAAAAATGAAACATATCACTTGATGATACATAAAAAATATCCAGATTAAGTTACAACCTCAGAAAAATTATTTACATTTCACTTTGCCCACAAACAGAAAAAGACAAGAGAAAGCAATATTGCATTTAGTTTCCTTTCCTTTTTCACTCATGAAATTACATTCTGGAATTTTATGACATGAAAATAAAACCCACAAAAAGCGAAACCTCAAAAATCCACTTTGCTGCTCAGTTGGTTAGGTAAAAGGTATATGCACATATTATACCTTTGTGTTGTGTGTATGCTTTCTCCTTCCTTTGCTGTATGAAAACCAACAGGTTGATGATGAAAGTTGTATTCACCATTTGTAAACAAGATCTCGACATTCACCACAACTCAACAAACACTATATTCATTCCTTTCATAATATCCTATTCCGCCAACGAGGCAAACATAAAACCGGAATAAGGACAAGTGAGAAAATGATGTGAAAAGAAGAAAGAAGGGGTAAGGTTATTACAGGTCGAAGCCGTAGGCAATGTACTATTATATGTAGGCATGAATGTATGCAATTTACTCGCTGCTATGCAGAGGATAGTGATGTATATACAAAATATTTTTGTGCCTAAATATATAAATGTATTGCATTATATGTATGATCTCATTTATATACTATGCTTTCATGTGATATGCATATACCTAGGTATTTACAATAGAAATTCAATAGGTACGTAGGATACACAGCCCTAAAGTCGTAACATGCAATTCTTATGAATATTTTATATTTAGGCTAGAATGAAAATGATACGATGTCGCTATTACCTTTTTTCTTTTTATTTCATGCAAAAAAAGACATGGCAAAAGAGTAAAAAGAAAAAAAGTTACTTTTCTTTCACTGTCGAGAATATAGAAAAACTCCTTCACAAAAACTACTCTCAACAGACATGCACCATGTACCTCTATCCAGTCATCATCATCGTTATGATCCTTAATGCTTTTTTCCATTCCATTCACAATCCATACTCACTCAACTACATGTGCTTGTGCGAAAAATAAGGTCGATTTCATGAGAATTTTTCACTTCACTGCCAAACGTCCCAAGAAAAAGACAGAGAAGCAGAAAAGGAGCATCAAAAAGCAAGGAGCCCTTTTAAAAGGAAAGTAATAATGCACGCAAAAGCACATCTCATGTCATATTACAAGACAAGATGAGAGGGTTGTAGCTTGGAGGAGTCCCTTGAATGCGGATATTGTATTTCCAAGATAAAATGTGCATGAATAAAGCGTGCACATTTTCCGGGCCTTTTTTGTCTCAATAAAATGAGACTACTATTACTATTATTCATTCAACTTGCTCATCCTGTCTAAACTATATGTGTTTCTTTGTTCAGTCAGAGAACTCAACTTCAAAATATACTTTCAACACACTTGTGTTGTATTCCCACTTCAGTTCCGCTCATCGTACTCAACTCATACAAATGACTATACTGATATGACATAGTAAAGATGACAATTTTGGTTTTTACCTCGGGACTAGTAACTTTTAGAAAAGCATCCTTTTAGCAATATGATCACGGTTATCATCGTTTTCAACTATCACCAAGCACAAAGAAAGTAAGACTTTACTTTACCGATCAGCAGATTCTATTTACGTACTTAAAAATGCAGTACCCGCAAGTACACAGGTCGTTTCTAGTTAAAATGTGCAGAAAAATAACACCCATATAGCGTACGAGGATAGACTTTACTACAAGGACAGTTCCCTAATGCTGTTTGTAGTCTTATTTCCGTACATCGTATTATTAATACATGCCCTTCTATTATCCCCAACGAATGAATGTGGAAAAACTGCCCTCGGCAGTAGCATAAATAATACTTCGGCATGGTCGCGTCCTCCAATTTCATCACACTGCGCATTGTTCAACATCACGATCATCCTTATCACCTCATTTCATCGCCCCAGTATCCACTCGACTCGATGCAATAAAAATGTCAGCTTTGTATACTAGAAACTTGAAAGACATGTGGACAAGAATAAGGAATTTGGTTTCGTTTTTAACCTTAGGTATGCTACATACAACACATTATATTCACTTGTAATCTTCTCACTTGCTACACAATTTACTTCTTTTCAGTCAAATGCTAGTCTTTGAGTAAGGAAGGAAGAGACCAAAATTCAGTTAAGGAGCGTAAATTTTAACATGTACATACTTACCACTGCACTAGCATTATATGTATTTGTCATATACACTCCCATCGCAATTTTACAGAAATTGAAATCCCCACATGATTTTTTTTCTTGTCCTTGAAAAGGATCGCTGGAGAAAAGAGCATAATGGCATGTTGGAAGATCGCTCTCGCTCTTATTTTGTGAATTAGTACATGAACCTAGCATCTATCGCAAAAAAGATGCTGATAGTTCATGGACTAAAATGTCTGTTCTTATTGCTCCCTTCCTTACATTTCACTGTGGAAGAGGTTATTGATATAATACTGATACACATCTTAGTAATAACAAAGCTGTATAGACCCAATTCAAAATTTTAATAACACGGTGTATAAAATACCAAGAAGCTAAAAAATGTCTGCAATTTTTTGTGCCAATTCTTCAGGTTCAGCTTTACTTATGAAAAATATAAGTAGATAGTGTGTACCAGGAACATGGAGAGGAACAACACCCACTCCAACGGTGGTGGTGGTGGTAATAATGGTGATAAAATAGAAAGACCCAAAATCATAATTGAATTCTCTTATACTTAGCATCTTACATACCATCATATATAATATATTAAGTGAATTTATAACGCAAACATATAACAGGCTTAACACACATTTGGTATCTATACAGTTTTGCCATTCAATAAGTACAAATATAAGTCCATACATACATACCTATAGGCGCACTATTTCTTTCATCTCTTACTTTTCGACCTTACGAAAGTCTTATGGTTATTATAAACCGTAGTAATAATCATGATGATGATGTGATGGAAGCACCTTTAACTATAATATAGAATGTAAAAACTCTGGCGCTTACTCCACAACAACTGCTTTATTTCAAAAGAGTAGCAAAGAGCAAGACCAAAGGTTTTCTTTTGCTTTGCAAAAACATCACTTTACAGAGTAGTCAGTGGTATGGTAGACAGCCGACTTCTTTCACTGTAACAGCAATAACATGTAACAGCCTATTTTTCTTCTCCTGCCAAACTGCCAATCCAGTGTAACATGTTTCTCCCTAATATCCCGTATGAAGTACGTACCTCCAGCCATACATGCATCTATTCTTCATCATATCCTTTTTAGGACCAGTCATTCAAAATGCATTAGACAGTTGTAAATCCGAATGATCCATACTTCCATATTTTTAGTCTCTACATGTATTTCCGTTATGAGCCCTTTCCTTCACTACGAGAAAAAAAGAGAACTGGGGAACAACGAAGATACCTACACAAAGGGTGTTTCTACAGTTCGTGTAAATGCTTATGAGCGTATGTGATTCCAGCAAATACAGAATAAAAGTGGGAAATGTAACGATAAAAATATAATAGAAGTACTAGCAATGCTCCAATTTTTGACTGGCTGACTGGTTAGTTGGATACCTTTTTTGGGGGAACATAAGGATTCAATATAACAGAAACATATAATGTCCAAAAGTTTCATTTACATTTCCTGAAAATGTATTTTTCCATCTTGGGATTCTTCCTATTGTATACGGATGTTTGTGGATTGCTGCCGGCTTCTGTTATTTTTCAGAAAAGTGAAAGTAAAACTGAAAGCTGCGCTACATTTCTCTGGACCAATGATGAAGAAGATAATGATGACGANATAATGTCCAAAAGTTTCATTTACATTTCCTGAAAATGTATTTTTCCATCTTGGGATTCTTCCTATTGTATACGGATGTTTGTGGATTGCTGCCGGCTTCTGTTATTTTTCAGAAAAGTGAAAGTAAAACTGAAAGCTGCGCTACATTTCTCTGGACCAATGATGAAGAAGATAATGATGACGATGAGGCGCGCATATATATAAAATATTATTACCATTATGACAATGGGTTCCTTCGTGTAATATAAATATAAATATAATATAAATCGTATCGACAGATAGACAGGCTTCGTTAGTTCATCGACTTCCACATAAGGTTTGGATTGCTTGAGGATACTCAATATGATGGAAATGAAAAGTTAATACAGTTATGTAAGTATATGGTTTTGCAATACACATACTGAGGAAAGCTCACAATAACAACAGCAGTTGTATGCTAAATGCAGCAGAAGCTGGGAACCATAAGTATGCATTGATAGAAATATGAAGTCGAAGCAACATTTCCTATTTAGGTAATAAACTCGACTCGCACACCATAGTCAATGCTGATGTCGAGCCAAATAATATGGTGGCCTAGAAAATGAAAAAGAAGAAGTAAAAGTAATAGAGGTACTTAAAGTAAAAGTGGAAAAAGAGTAGTTGTGTAGTACATAGTAGTAGTAGTCTAGTCCGTATAGTGTATATTGAGTAAGTGAAAGAAGCGGTTTTTCTTTATTCTCACAGTCGTGGTGGTGGGGAGTAGTGAATAGTGTATCTCTGCGTTTTATATAGTCGAGTTACTCGTTTTACTATATTCACTGCAACCACCGCCACCAAGACTACTCCACCACTTTTTCCTTTATTGCTCAAAAGGAAATACATTTAGCTATCAAAAGTGAAAAATGTGGGATTCCAAATAGCGACGGACGTTTTCCGCTCAATCTTATGCAGAAATTGGAAAGTTCCGAGTGCTCACATTAGAAAAATTGCTTTGCTTCTTTTTTCCATCTCTCCAGGTCCTTCAGATGCAGAGGTTATACATATTTATACATATTATGTGTACCCTATCAGAAACATATCCATATTTATACTTATGTATAGTCCATTCCATATGCATTCAATTCCACCGTGCTTACCTACATACTTCTCTCCATTCCACCTACATACCAGCATTCAATAAAAAAATTCTGGATTGGTTTGCTTGGTTGGATGCATGTTGATGCCAGACGAGAAGAGCGAAAAGCGAGAGATGTATTCGATTTCTGAATCTTTTACACAAAATGTGTGTGTGTGTGCGTTTGCCTGACGGCTCGTATACATTACACCCTATCTCTTGGATTCAAAATCATCAGCACATCCATCTGCTCGGGACATGCAAATATACCTAACGTGCACAGTCGTTTTCAACAACCGCTTACAGCAATGCCTACACGCACACACACTTACTAGAAAAGTCCTATTGATTTTGTGCAAAACAGATACACATTTCCGGATCTGTATTATTGTATGTAAATACGTTCACGTTCGTGCCTTCCAATCGCCAAAAAAATCACATTTGAAATCCATTTCAGCAGTGAACAAATGCCGTCGCCACGACCATCATAATATTATCCCGAGTCTTGAGAGCATGTTGTGCGTGTTCTCTCTAGCATGAAAGCTGCGATGACCCTTACACTTTTGTAGCGTAGGATTAAAAATTATAAAATATCATCAAAAATGGATTTTTAGATTAGGGTAAATGCAATCCGTTGTTATCCCTTGAAATATAGTCTATGGTATAATTACCTATGCATTAATCTATAACATCGCACATTATTGTATATAAATTTTCTGCGCTTGATGCCTAGATTTCCATTGCTTGCTATAATTAATAGAATTAATCTTTCCTTTGTAATGGATTTCGGCCTCTTCTTCGAAATCTTCAAACTGCCAGTGTATTGAAATCTATGGTCAGGGCTATTCATCATTTCTGCATAAAAATATTCTATCTACCTTAAAATAACAATCCAGTAAGCTCAAAACAAGAAAAATTCGAAACACATACTTATCTTACTAACCATACACGACACGTGAGTAAATATTCTAGCTAACGATATTTTTACTATTCATAATCATATTTGGATTTATCATCGAACTACGAACACAGACAAGTGTAAGACATGCTTAGTGTACGATGCAGTGCACGTGGGAGATTTTTTGCTTTTGATAAAGATCAGAAGAAAGTAAAAAGGAACTTGAAAAAATCCAGTCCATCTGAAAGCAATCCAGGACAAAAACAAACAACATGATTCCTTTGGTGTTGTTCTGTTTTATTCTTTTAAAAGGAAAACATCCGGACCTGGAGTACTGTTATCCCCATGTCTGGCATTGTGTCCCTGTGTGCAATGTGTGCTGTAAATATCCACATGAGCATATTTACTCAATAGGTATAACAAGAAGCTTAGCCCAAACAGTTAAGTAGAAAGCACCTCGACGATAAGTAGCTGAATAATAATAATATGAAGGTATAGGTATTACTGGTAACCTTTGGATAGAGAAGGAACACTCAGAACATAAACCCAGTAGAGATATTGGAGACTTCCATTTACTATCAACAGCAAACTTGTTTTCAGTGGATGGATGTGGGCTAAGTTAAAAAATGCGTTTGATGGTGGAGTGATGACAAGAACATATTGAATGCGCCTATATGTACTTTTATGTGTACAGCTAGAGCAATCCTGGAGAATATCACTACACATCGAAATTCCTCTCCATCCGTTACGTACGGATTGAAAACTGAGAGATTCGATTTCTTTTCTTTTCCGTTTCCATTTTACCCCTTGATCTTTCGAGACAATACATCCGATGGGATACAGAGTAGTAAAGAGGATTAGAATGGGGAAGATGGAAGAAAACCTTACTTTCAGTTCAACCAACAATTTGCAAATTTCAACAGAATAATATAATAAAAATAGAGAAATACCAAAAGATGGACTTATGTATTTATAGTTCACATACTGATATTTTGGCAACATATAATGAAGTTTCAAATCACATCATCTCTCTCATCAAATCAAAGCAACTGAAAACTTCACTGGATTGTAAACAAGACTGTATTCGGAACTTATTATTCCCCTCTTCTTGGAAGTGTCTCTTTTGATATTGCACAATCAAAAAGGAAAACCACTTGTGACACGTAACCATTTTTTATTTGTGGAATGAGGCAAGTAAAAAGAAGGAAAATGGGTTGCGGTTTTTCGAATGACACTTTGACAAATCTCAGTCACGAAAGCTGACAAACACATGGACCTGAAGGCAAGAGTAACCGAAAGGATTCAATAAATTCCGTCCTGATATTCCCGTTTCTCTCCTTTTTTACTTACGAACGAACGTTCACCACCCGTTATTATTTCTCTCGATATTTGCTTGCCATGTTGACCAAGGATCTTCATAAAGATTTTACCAACTTGCAATTGCATCACTGGCTGAACCAAGTAGATATATGTATGATTAAGTCCCTGTAGTATTATCGTTATCTGTAGCAGCCTATAGCGTTTGCACTCTCAAAGATTAAATATTTCGCTTGGATATACAATAGATATACATACATATATACCGTTTAATATGTACATACCCTACAGGCTAAACAGTTAACAGAAACTTTCTTTAGTTCAGTTTGCATTATTTCCGGAATAAAATCTGAAAACTAGTCATTTTGAGAGCCAGTAAGTAAATGTATTTTAATTAACGTTGTGACTCCATCAACCGTCATCACCGTTCATTTTCCGAATTTATGATCGCGTCTAGTCTAGGACTGCAAGTAAGTTTTGAAATTTGTCTGTCTAATCGTTAATATTATATTTAGAAGTAGAACACATCTTTTGTTCCGCTTAAAGTAAGTTTGTAGTAAAGTCTAAAATATCTCACCTCCTGATTATACTCTCGGAAAGTGCTGCATTAAGCATGCAAAAGTATGACGAGGTATCTACTAACTGTTAGTATTCAACAAACAAATCAAGCATTCAAAACAATTACCGGGAAAAAGGGTGTCTTGCCGTTTTTCAAGTGAATACTTCTAAATAATTACTGTGTACAGTTGCATAATATTACCTATTCAATTTATTCAGCAAGCCTTCTATAATTAACCGAATTTGTTCTATCTATGCCCTTTTCACTTGAATCTAGCACAACAGAATTTATTTTCTCTATTTAAAAGCTGACCTCGTGTCATAAGCGATATGAAATTTTGCCAGATGAATGCATTTGACCATGACACAATTTATATATTAAATACTATCTTCTAAGTTGCACTCTTTCTTTTGTTGTTTTTATTTGTCTTATTTATTATTGTGTTGGGTCAGAGAAGAGAGAAAACCTTTCTGTGGGATACTGGCAGAAACGAAGAGCTACGATTCTATGATGCCAGGAAAGTTGCCTACATGCGAACAGCATTCTTAAACAATTTCAAAATGACTTTTTGTAGACATACTACTAGCATTTCTCTACAGCTCACGGAAAAACTTTGTGGCTCCCTGCTCTCCGGTGCCTGCTATCTATCTGGGCCATAATGTGGAACTCACGTCACTTCCTTTTGTTTCGTACCCACGGACTACAAAAGCAGTTTTGTACTCTTCTTCCTCTTTCAGTGTTCCCTCTTTCTCAAATACAATTTCACAATACTTCAAGGAATGGTAAGAAGCTGATAAGACGAAGGAGCTGTTGCAGAGTAAGAGAAGTAGCAATGTAGCAGTGAGCCATTGAGTGTAGCAGTGACAATGAGCGTATATCATTGTGGTAAATGACTGGGAATGGAATGAAAGAAAGTTTTAGTGCGGTCTTAAAACTAAAACGCATCACTTGAAAAAACCCTTGCTGACGCTGCTGCGAGTGTCTTTTTAGCAGTGTAGCGTTAAAATAGGAGCATCCAGACTCATACGCCTACACACAGCAACACCAGACATACTCACAAAAGAATAGTATGAGTGGCATAACGAGCTTGTGATTTTTCTCGTCGTCACGAGAAAAGGAGAGACTATTTTGAGAGGAACGCGTGTAAGTAAAGTGTTTGTTGTTGTAGCTGGGGAATGTTGATGTGGGCAATTTATTCAAGTAACGCTACTTTGCAAGAATTCATACATTTAACGACGGAGAAGAGTGCGAAACGTATAATTCTAGTGAGAAGCGTGATCCAACTTTTAGAAGATATTACATATGCTATATAAAAATATTAATCTACTCAGTTTGCTGGGTTGTGTAAAAGTAATATATCAGGGAGAGACAATAGAAAAGAAAATACAAGAACACATTTAGTTGTGATGATGGCATCACTGCGTTCTTTCAAGAAGACTGCAATGGTAATATAAGTACAATAAAAGCATATTATTTTTGGCAAAATGCGTCATTAGTAATTAAGCAAACTGCATAATAAAACATTAATCTCTACAGGAATACTGATTCAAATGTATATGTATTTTACGCTTTATTTCTCTGAATTGCTGTCGTTATGAATAATTCCTCAATCTTGCATATATGCATTGTTTACTTGCATAATATGCATTGTTAGTTTAAGATGAAATTATACTGCCGGCTCCAGTAACCATATCATACATACATATTTTGTGTACATAATATAAATAGAATTTTCACAATTTAGTACATTTCCATATCGCAGTTTATTTAGATTGAGTACAAGCTACACAGACATACAGACTGATCACGTGTGTGCATTGTACAAGTTGGAGTTTCTTCGGATCGGGTGTGTGCAACATCATAAATCAGAGACGTAGCAGTGAGAGCGCCAGGATATGACATACGGAAAATAAATTACAAAATTAGCACGTATTAATGATCTGATCACCGTATAATACGCCAATAAATTGTAAAGTATGTTGAAACCGTAATAAATATCAGACAATACCATACAGTGTATATAAAGTATATGCATTTCTCGGAGCTCTGAAAAACCTTGGTTGTACTGGCTACCACCATGTCACTGTTTTATTAAATGCAAACACATCACATAACAATGCAAAAAGGTCTGCATCCACCCACATGCTTTCTCCTTAAAAATACTAGTTTTTTTTTGGTTATGTCATGTCAAACGCTTTAGTAGAGCACTGTTTACTAGCAGTAAACCCAACATATTCATGTTGAAAGAGAAAGCTTTCACATAAAGTTATGCATAATTTGAAATGATATTGTCGCTAGTTTATGTATAGGTAACACTCCTTTCCCTCTTCCCTGCATTGCTTTACTGGCTTTCTCCATGACTCTACTACTACTAGACCGCCAAAAAGTCTTTCCTGTGCATTGTCATCACAATGGTCTTATATAGCTTTACTTTGCTCACCGTCAAGAAGCAAAGCAGAGTCGTGATCATCATCCTGGTCGTCATCATCATGATCATGTTGCATAATATAACATTCAGTTGGTGTGGTCTGTAGCTGGCTGCCTGTATGAGTGTGTCGCTTCAGCTCCTCAGAAAATCCATTTACGGATAACGTGACATGATGTAAAGTAAGATTTAAGTTTATTTCTTGTCTCGGCTCATGAAAATAAGTGTGTGTGATAGCGGAACCGGGTCGGTCGGTTGGACGACAGAGTAAGAAGAATGTTATGTAAAATGTACAGCTTAAATAGCTTATTTCACAACCACCGTGAAAAACGTAATGCAATATTATTTGTGCTTGCTTGCTAGCTACTCCTGGTGGCGGTGATGGTGGTAGTGGCGTGGCACACAATAACGAAACGTTACTGCTGCTGTCTCAAGTACGTGTTCTGAATTTCCTACTATTACTGCCACCACCATCACAATGTCAAGAAGAGCGTTTTCACAGAAACCAGGAACCAGTTTGCTGGAATATGTAGTGGTGTTATGGTAGTAAAAGTGGTCGCAACAACAATATTGTGTAATCTAACCGTAAGTAAAGAAGTTACTAAAGAACATCATATATTATTTTCCAAAGACGAAGAAGAGGCAACAGAATATATTTTTCGGTGACCTTCAGATACTTGAACCGTGTTACTAGCCGGTAAAGGCACAAGCACACACGCTCGCTCACAAAAATTATCCTGTCCAACACAACAATAAAAAATGAGATGGAGTACATACACATGAATAGAGCAAGTCATGTCCCAATATTTTGCTCAAACACTGTTCCCCATTTACGCTACCGATTCGTATTAACGCAAACACTTTTCAAAATGAAGTGAAAATTAACACGTAAAAATAATGAGTATTTTTTACAATAAATCATTGTCACTTCAAAGGCAAGTACACCAGAAATAATATAATATAGCACCCCAATGCACACATTCCATTGTAGAAAATCCCGACCCATTTTTACCAGAGAGAAAATCACATTCCATTCCATCCTCTGATGAAAATATGACACGAGACAAAACAAGCAAGCACATATAACGCAGGCAATAGTGGTAACAAAAAACATCAAAGCAAATGTAAAAGGGGCTGAAAAACCATTTCGTGTGAAGAATAACAATATTTTTCTTTGTAAACAAAAAAACTCACCAGAAACGGCTTCATTTTCTATCGAGAGAGGCAGTCAAGGGAGGGACACAACAATCCGTTGTATTTACAATACTATCACTAACTAACTGTGCTACACAATAATAATTAATTTGTTCCTTTGCATAGTAGCATAACCATGTCATTAACATTATCATATAAATACCATAAACAGAATTCACACCAAGTACACTGCAATGTATAATTTTATGAGCAAAACTAGTATAATCCTGACACAAGTAAATATAGTTTTCCGAGATCCTTTGAAATATAGAGTAGTAATAGGTTTCTATCACTATGTTAAAGCGGCAGTAGCACCAACAACAGCAGCATTGTTCAAATATTTGCTTAATGCTCTCACTCACTCACTCTTTCTTCACTTTCTCCAGCGGCATCTTTTCAACTCCCCTCAATGCTATTATATATGTACAGCTCTTGCTCTGGCGCTTTTACTCTTTTTTATTTAAACACCCACATGTATATATATATGAACAAATAGACTGGGATGTGCGTATATGCATTAAACATTTTCGCGCAGTAACACAAGCACTGGTAGCAACTAGGAGAAGTAGATGAACTAGTGCTGGCGTGTAGTGCTATTATAGTGAGTGGATCAATTAGTTTCTGCCAAAACACTCCGTCCGTCCGACCGACTGTCGACCCCATTATTTTCATCTTTCCAAACAAGCTTTGCGAACTATTCTATAGACGCACAAATATATATATAAACTTTTGTTAGGTGGGATTCGTTTTCTCCTTTGTAAAAAACTGTGTAAATATACTTTACTATATATGCATACTTTCCACCAGAACGGTAAAAAGTCCTCCAATTCAATTCAAAAGCATCAGGACCAGTATTTATAGTAGTTTTAGATAATTGCAAACTATGCCTCTATATTTTACACTAAAGGTATTTACTCCTTTTATCTTCGTTTCGCATTGTACTTACACCCCGCCACTGTTACACACCTCTTGTTTACACAAAAACCCACACAAAACTTTTGGCACTATTTTTATTACTATAATATAGTATATTATAGTTCCGCTTTATATTTGCCTATTATGCAAGTTATCTGTCTTTTTCTAGTAATATGCTTCTGGTGTAAATATCCATTCGTCCGTTAGCTTTTTATTTTCAGAATATTGTATCAACGCCTAGTAAAATCTTGTACAATATTTTTATTACTATTATTATCACTATGTATCATTCTCTAAGCCTTTCAAATTCAACATTTAAAAGAATCAAGTAAAAGGGAAACTCTAATTCCCAAATGCGGTCATCACATAATGCAAAATTACTGCTATTGTTAGGAGAGAGGGGCATAATGCGATATTTGCAGCTGCTAGTGTTGCTGTCCAAAAGAATGAATTCAGTAACAACTCTGTGTTTGCATATATTTCTCTATTTGCGATATAGCTCGGTGGTAAGCAAAATAAGGTAGTTTGTAGTAAAAACGCGATGAAACAATGAAGTACACAATTCAATGCATGTAGCTTCTGAGACAAAGGTCGTTTGCAATCGACAATAGTTTAGCAAATACAACGTAATTATGTCAAATTTGTGGAAATGGAAACAACATAATGAATGTTGTTTTGGCCAATGCTAATTTTATTTGTTCTGAAACAGTACTTGAAATAATGGCTGTCATGAAAATTGAAGCAATGCGATTATGCAACCTGGAAAATGTGGATCAAGTGGCAATAATATTACTCTGAGTAAACAGTCAGTCGTTTACAGGGGAGGTTAAAAGTACACTAGAATATGCTTTCATTGGAAATGAAAAGTTTGTATTACCATTATCGTCCTCATTTTCGCCAATGATAGTGCAATCATGTGCTGAGTTTTAGACTGATTATGTTTTTCAATGTCGGTTTTCACCAACAGCAGCAGTAGTATCACCACTACCAAAGTAATATGAAGTGGGTTAACCACTAAAGTCATTTACATTTATAACAAGCAATACTCCAAAGCATTATTACCATTTTCGCTTTCACCCTTAATACGTTGTGCTGTAATAATGGTGATGTTATTTTTTGAAAACAAGTTTGCTTTGAACATCAAGAATCGAGCGAAATAAAGAGATAAATATAAGCATTGTGTGCATAATAAGGATACATATAGGTAAATACATAGGAACAGTTTACAGCTTATGCAGCCTCTACCAACCGGAATTTTACTGTTTAACATATGTGATAGAATTCAATCGAATTCCCGAACATAAGCACATAAACGTAAACTTCAATTCAAGGATTCTTTAAATGTAGTGACAAGACTAACATGTAGGGCACTCATTGCTGATGCTTCTTTTTTACTTCAAGTAAAATTGCAAAGTTTAAGTAAAGTAAAGGTAGTGATGGTTGTAGCTTTCCACTAAAATTTGACTCTGTTCGCTAGCTTCTGTTTTCTCCCCCTTATACTGGTTGGCACAGTACACTATTTATGTAAGTCCTTTGCACTGTTCACCCTGTCATCCCGTCTTTCTTCATTATCATTAGTTACGGAACAAAGACGCGAGCAGTAGTGTAGAACACTTACAACAACTAGTACAAATGTTAACTTTCTCTCTGCAATGTCGTCCTCCTCTTAAATAAAATAAACCAACTGACCGAGCGAAGAAGGATAAAAATAGATTAGTAGGTAGTGCTTCAGGATGGCACAAGCATTTTTATCAATTCCTTTATACTCCCTTTTATTTCCTTCAACACAATGTTGGTAAGATAGACAGAGGGACGAAGTTGGTTAGTTAGGACTACTTTCGGGAATGCAAAAATTTGGAGCTGGTAGAGTTAAGATTGTGTGACCTGAACAACTTATTTTTTCGCTGTCTCCTTAATGGATATATTGAAAGTCAATGATCATTCCTTGGCATTTTTCTTGTCTGGTAAACATTCTGTCCTGTGTACTGTGTAGTACTTACCATAATGTCTAAATGCTCTTAGGAAAAGGCTGCACATACTAACAAAATTCAATTGATGAGATGGAAAACAATTTGAGCGAGCGAAGAAAACATTTTCCCAACGTACATGTTATCAGCAGCCAATATTACAGGGAGTTGTTACACAATCAGGAAAATTGTTTCACTTGCAGTTTTTTCTCAAAGAGAAAGCCAACTAGAGAAGCAACAGTAGTAGGATAAACAGTAAAAATGCCCACAAGATGAAAGGTTGTTCCGTTCTGCTGGTAGAATATTAACTGCTTCAATGTCTTGTGAGTGTGTATCTGACGGTATAAATTATACATGCATTTCTTCTGGACTATTTAACATTGAGTCCAAAAAGATGAAGGAGACAACATTCTGAATTTATTCGTATCTTACTTACTACTGAAATATCCCTGCTAATTCTTTTTTCTCTCTTTTTCTAATACACATTTAGAAAGCTAGTAGAAAGGTCAGCAAAAACCAAAATGGCTACATACACTAAAACTACACATGCAGCAAACACACAGTTGTTCACCTCATTCACCATCATAAATATGCGAGAGAAAAGCTTATGAAATCCCAAAGCAAGTACACACAGATAGCGTCCTTATACGCAGTAATAATCATTATTCTTTCGAGCAAATGTCTACTGACGTATCTTCCTAAAAACTTACAGAGATAAAACAATTTTGTCATTTTTATACAAATACCTACTTACAACAAATAGGGATACACAGAATCCCACCAGAATATTGACACTTAAAAAATACGGTCAACACAAATTAATACGAAAGTGGATATAAACATTAAAAAATACTCAAGAATTAAGCAACTCACCTCTACCAAAATACAGGTTATTTGTTCATTTAAATTCTTGTAAATGTTTATTTCATTTAAAAACTTGTTTTGCAAATGACATAATTTTAATATATATACCATTTTTTAATATCTACTATGCTTATTATCATTAACCAAATTCTATCGTACCGCGTGTCCTGACTAATTTAAAGTTTGAGATAGCAAAAATATCAAACAGAAAGAATGGACACAAAGAGCTAAAAGGTAGTTTGTTTATTATACGATACAAAATACTATGGTTTTGGTTGACAGTTTCGTTTTGTAACGTTGATAAAGGATCCACCATTAGAAATCTTTTCTTTTCAAGATGTGGACAATAAGAGATAATGCAGGAAATTTACGCAATACGATGTGGGTTTGCTACGGTTGAAAGAAAACTAAGGGAGGGCAGCCGTACGTGTGGAAAGAAAACGATCACAACAAGATGTACAATGGACAAGGAAGGAATGCGGCGTCATTTCGAAATAAAGCAACGACCCCTTTTTGAATAGGAAATGTTTGTATACAGTCATAAGACAAGGGTCCTAATAGCATGATGGCATTGTGTGCATCGCAATTCAACATATTTACCATCGTATATTATCAAGTAGGTTGCATGCTTTCACAAGACTAGTGTGTTTACTCCGGTAGTGTTCTCCGTTTCAAATAATTTTAAAGTAAAATAGATGACAGACTTGACTTGTTCGGTTTGAAGACTAAAGATAAGAAAATGTTTTTCAACACTACCAATTCTATTCGGTATGATGCTGCGGAATAAAATCCACATTTTATTAGTCACACTCTCTCGTTAGTTTCCATTATATTATTGTGTATATGTGGAGGTAAAATGTGATTTTATGTTGAAAAAGTCAGCCTTTCGCATACATACTTTCTCCTTTCTCTCTGTAAAAAGAGTGAGAGTTTCTCTGCTAGTTGTGCGCCCTGACAGGCAAGTAAAACTGGGAAAAGGTACAAAAACAACAAGAAGACATTGTTATTTGTTCAGTGACCTGAATGAATTACTCTCCGCCGTTGTAGATTCTGTCACCGTTGTTGTTTTGTTATACGTGTTGGCGGTGGTAGAAAGTACCAACCAAAAGTATCATTCATTTGGCATGACTGTTGTACGACGAAATACTGCATGGTTTTAGCTTGAAAAGGCAGAAAAAGCGATTTTCACAACAGAAATAACATGAACAGCCAAAGTGTAAGTCAACGACAAACAACAGTTGCAGAAATTCTTCATGATGAATTACAATTTGAGGTCTGCAAGGTAATCTGACGAACCAGAGTACCTAAAAAGCTTAAACTGTTTGTTAGGTTTTTGCATTTCGTTCGTTTGCAGCTTAACCTAACCATTTAATATGTGCATTAGTGTATATGGACGTCGTCATTCCTAATTGCAGCTCATTCCAATTTCCCTGCGTACATAATAATGCTTTAGACTGTCCTCCTTTTTACGGGATTAATGACAAGTTATTTACATCATTGTCACACGAATTATTTGTCAACAATACATACCATTACACACGCGAAAACGTAAAATTGCTGTGCGGGAAGCAAGCAGGTCTTATTTCACTTTCTATTTTGGTTTACATTACGGTATTTCACCAAATTTATGTGTTGCTTGTTATTTCTCACATTTTGGATTGAAAAGAAACGTATAAACTAGAAACACAAATGACACGTGCGGCATGCAGCTCAGGAAACTGTTTATCTACAGTAATTTGCATTTTCTCTACTGGCTTTATTTTCTTTTCAGTAAATGCTTTTGTGTGATTAATGAAGCAAGCTCAAATAGAAAATGACTATCAAAGTTAATGGGAGAAGAGGAAGGCACAGGCTGACGGAACTAACAAAGCTAACAAACAAAATGATTACTTTTTTATAGCTTTTGTTTCATCTCTTAAAAATGGCACATAAAACAGTAATTTTCTGCAATAATGATAATCACTGACACAAAAATCATTGCTTATATTTCTTGCTCGATTGAATGCACCGCTGTCCAAAGTTGTACGCTTTTATTGAGAAGAAAAATACCCGAAAAATTAGTACACGTCTGCTGATGAGATAACATACATACACGATTAGTGCATTCCAACTTTTTTTCGAGTAATATAATAGCTAGAAGGGAAGTTCTGTGCACGGGATCATTATATGCACTTTCCCTTGAGTGAATACACAAATAAATCTTCGAGTCCGCCTTCTTGTCTCTGGCAAGATTAGCATCCTCCAAATAAGTAACCGCATAACGCATAGAGGACCCAGCAAAAAACTGTAAGCGATCTTTATAAAATACTGATGTATGTGTATGGCGTGTAGATACAATAATAACCAACCAAATGCAGCCTTCAACTTTATACAGGCAATTTGCTCGACTCAAGCTCAATGGCCGTCCATGCCACTTTTCTATAGCATTTAATCATCTTGGAAAAACAATACACTCCACATTAACTTGCCTCATTACCTCCTCTCTTGTTACTAGCAAGAACTGCACTGGAGAAGAACTAGCTACCACAATAGTACGTATTATATAAATATCTTCTTCAACGGGCAGAGATGAAAACGAAGAAAGGAAAGTGAAGGAAAAGTTCTCTTCCCCAGAAGTAATGAAAGTGACTCAAACTCAACATGGCCAAATGCATAATACACATATAATATATGCGCTTCCGCAACTTGTACAGCATATTTCTTTCCTGACACATACAAAGATATAGTTACGCAATATAATAAATGTTGAGTTAAACAGTATGCTGTGTCAACAGGAAATATTAAACTTCTAAAGTACAGGCTGGTATTGAATAAGTCTTTTTCCTCGCTAATGGTTTCATTTGAAACTGAAACCATTATAAGTAAAACAACTATAGTGACTATTACGAGTGCGGGTGTATGTATGCAAGTCAGCGAAGCAAAAATCTTGATATTGTAAGATGACGGGTTATTATACTACCATTGCTACAATTTGTACAAGTTTCTGGACATTTTGTACTGAAGGAAAGACTAGCTGGCTGGCTTTTCAGAGATCTTCGGCTTTTTAATGTAAAAACCGTTCAGGACCATCATCACCAACAGACCACTAAACCTAGTAGCACTAAAATATTTCTTTCAAAAACCCAAACCACAAACTACCTACTTACAATATTTTACTACAGGAAAACTACATCGGTAGTCGGTGGTAGTGGTTTTAATACTTACACTTATTTTCAAACAACGCTCTTCGGAGATTTTTTGTTTCTTGTTTCTAGAGATGGTGAATACGCAACACATTGTTCGTAGTACGGATGATGATGTTCACATTGTTTTATTTTATGGCTTGTCTTGTGTGAAGAACAAATAGCTAGTGTGAGTAAAGCTTTTAGCGCTCTGTCTAAATCTTTGGAAACCAACAGTTTGGCCTATTATACACACTTTTCTCCTAATGTCTTGTACTTAACCACCACTGCTGACTTGCATTTTAACGGAGGTCGACCCAACGCTGCTTTCCATGAAATGAAGATCCCATTAGGATCCTTCGTAGTTAGTTCGTACAAAGTATATTATACATTCAACATATATGTGCTCAATTACATTTAGCCTTACTTTCTTCGATTCAGCTTATGAATGCCACCACTGTTGACTGTCCATTTATTGTACAATTCTGTCTGAAATACCCTGGCACCATTTGAATGCGCATCGTGTCGTCCTTCGTATGTCTGTCCACACAATGGTTGTTAGTGTTTAAATGGCATGGTCAATTTAAGCATTTCAATGTTTGACGGCAACATAGTGTATCTGTCTACTACAGGAAATATTTTTTTTCTTTTCCCTTCATTTCTGTTATTTCTTTGCTTTTCTCCACAATAATAGGAAACGTTCATATAAGATTTTCGTTCGTGTTTATACTGTATACTTCTATTAGACTTGGGAGCTCGTACGCAATGCGTGTTTTTGGTTTAAAAAACGAAATGTGAGTAAAAAATGACAACGAAAATACACGGGGGAATACAGGTCATTAGTCCGGCTGTAAGCTAAAGGAAATTTTTGTCGGTTGTTGCAGCCACATATGTATAAAAACTGTTGTTCTACTATAAGCTTTATATGTGGAAATTGGTAATTCCTTTGATATCCACACGTTTATATGAATATAGCAAATTTGTATGTGCGACGTACATTACTAGTTTAGTGTATAGTATGCTGGCGATAGTGTAAATTTTCATGATATCCAGAGCATCAGATGAGAGTGAAAAATACCGCACGATGGCGGAATCCATATAACCAAACGAAAGCAAGCGAATTGTGGGCAAACAATGATTTGAAAGAGAGAATACCTTCAACTTACCATGAATTTTGGCCGAGTCCCAATATTGTTGAGATCTTGGAGAGGTATTCCTCCATTTCGTAGTGTACAGTAACCAGGGAGCCCCCCAGGGGTAACACGAGCTGGAGACGTATCAATTGTCGATATGTGCTGCTGACGTTTGCGGTAATACTCCACTTCATCTGAGTCTATAAGATAAATATAGGAAAAGAAGTTGAACGCATCATACTTACTTGGTAGTAAATAATATACGATGGTAAAAACGCAACCGCGCATTTTCATCATCATCTTTCATCATATCATCATTGCTTTCTTCCTTTACTCTCAATAGGATCAACTGTTGTAAACAAGCAGTCTATTGGGCTGGGTTATAAATACATATTATGTTGGCCACAAAATTTCCGCAACTTCAGAAGAAAGAGGGAAGACAAATCTAGACTAGCAAAAACCGTTCTCGTAGTTTTCAGCTAAAAATAAGCCCTTCAGGTATATTATTCCACATGGTACAGGCGCCTATGCGTTTGTGTGCACTGCCTTTTATTCCCTTCCCATTTACCTTTTGTTTACACACCACTTTTGCCACAGCTCGAAACCACCTTGTTGTATCTGTCTTTCCTATAATGGTTAAGTAGAAGGTAGTCAACCGAGACTAGATTCGCTCTTCAATAATAACTTAAATCATCAACATCACCGCACAACTTAATTAGTCCAATCAAAGCTGCCACTCCCACCTTGTCTGGCAAAGCGAAGGGAAAAAAGTGGACAGCCATTTTCAAAGGAATGAATCCTAACAATGGTAACTGTTATACAATAAAATAAAAGCCCTTTTCGCTGGCTTCACTTTTACCTGTAGAGCCTTTTGTAACAACACACGTGCGGACTGGACGTGGTAGATGAAAGGCTCTGAGCCTCAATCCTGTTCCCACTTTCATTCGACGAGATGGAGCATTCCCTAAATTACTTTTTTTCTTTAGCCATCATTGACCACCGACAAAAACCAACTCAGCAATCAGTATTAGGCAAACCAGTATCATTATCACCTCCGCCACCACATCAAATTCATTTCTTCCATGTTTGTTCGTCTTATGTTTAAGTACGTAGGTTTTTGTAATAAACGAGTTGCGAGCCAGAGTGTAAGAGAGAATGAGAAGACGAAAGAGTATGTAAGCACTCGGGGATATTGATTGGGTAAAATGAGAATGGCTTACACTTCTCGCTTGACAAATTCTTTTCTTTATATTGCACACGTCCTCCTCCTCCTTGTTTCTTCAGTTGTAAAACAAAAGGCTTAAGACGACGCTCATCAGATGAAAAGAATAGGACATTGAGGCTGGGCTAAGTAAAGCTAAATGAGAATAGGACGCTTGCTGAGTGAAGCTTTTATTTTATACAATCAATACAAGTCGTCAATGACAGTAACAAGAACAACCACTCAACAACAGAGTTTTGCTTGTTTAAAACTATTGCAACTCTCAAATTGCTTTTTGTGTGAGCTTTGGTAATGGATTTTTAATCGAAATCGTTATGATTTATACATGATACTACACTTAAAAGGAATACCATTAAATAACATATTTTACAGCATTTATATGAACTGCTTTTGAGTGGACAGATGTCCTTTCCCTAGTCTGCATTTTAGCCACTTTCACCTGTGTCCGTCAGTAGCATTTATTTTAAACCTTGATTGCGCTCTCCTTTGCCAAAGAACAGAGCGCGTGGTTACTGCAGGCACACTCACTCTTTTTGGCCCTTTCCTTCTATGATTTTTCTAGCTTGCCCAATTTCCTGGAGAATATATATCTGCTACAGGTGTATATTGAGCTAATAAAAGACTATTAATACATAGTATATAAACGTAGTCACCTATATTCACACGCTGGTTGACTGACAGTGGTTTTTAGAGATTTTTCAGAGAATTGGGGATAGCTAGAATATACAAAGAGAGAGAGAGAGAGAGAGATAAGTCGACACAAAGATTGTACTTTGTACTACTGTTTTCCCATTTCCCTACACAATCTAATCTAGTTAACTGTACTTGCTTGCATGCACTTAAAGATTACTTAACCAACAAGGGGTTTGCCAATGCCAACAAGTTAACCAGAGAGTGAGCAAGATTCAATTCAAGATTCTTTTTCGCAGGTAATAATCAAAGCAAAGGAGCATGCATGGAAGTTGGATAGAAAGCATAACAGTGACGCAGATGTGCTGAAAGTTTCAAACACATACATATATCCCAACAAACAAATTACAAATGTATACTATATGCACGTATACTACACATGTGTATATATTATATTTTAAATTCTATATAATCAAAAATTGCCTGACTGACAGCGGGGAAAGCAACGGCGCAGTTGGAACTGTAATTTCTGTAATGCAAAGATTAACATAAAGAGATTTTTAGAGAAACTATTCCGATAATGTAAAATAGCTTAAAGATCAAGGCAATTTGAGCTCGCCATTGGTGGCAACGAAACTACCCTTGATTTTCTTGAGTTCTCTCCTACTATGTATTCGCCTTATTGCTTCAGCTGGACGTAGAATATTTCCAACTGCGCTTTTTATGACGTACACTTTCACTGTGTGGATGTCCAACTTTGAAGGCGAACAAGTACCAGTTAAAAGTGTTTCTCTGAAAATTTTCTGTCGAGAAAGCTTTTAGCTTTGATTACCTACTATCACCACAGTGTCGGGCCACTTTTTCATGTCGGTATACCTTTTACGAACCGTAAAAACTAAGTAATAGTAACTTTCGTACGATAGTATATTATCGGATAGTTTCTATTGTGAAGATGAGAATCAAGTTAGAGGCCACCAACGGACTGAACTGCAAGCCGTAATTCTGACCTTTTTTCCACTCAGTCAGTATACATACCTACTTATATAAAGCAGTGCTACCATACCATTGCTACCAAAATGTCACTTTATTCCTATAGCAGAGACTAGAAACGGTATTTCGCTCAGTCTTTCTTCCTTTTCTCTCTGGTTTTTACGTCTTAGAAAAAGTCAAAATCATGTTTGGTGACTGTATGGATTTTTTACTTTGGAACAATCCTCCAATACATTGTGTATTGTATTTTCTTAGAAACATGTTTGCTGTAGGTAACGAATTGTACATAACGATAAGTGATATACAGAGACTGGGATTGTTCAGGAGACATATATAGGTGGGTACATATTTGACAGTTGGGAATTCGAATTTGTCGTGCTGTTGTTTTAAGAAAACGAAAAGTAGTTTCATTGAAACATTAAAAAAATAAAGTAAATGAAGCTTAAAGTGGCAAAAACAAAGGATTAAGTGTGTCACAATAAAAAGAGCTTGACAATAATAAATATTGGGTTATATAGACCCTGTTGACTATTCGGAGAACTTTATCGTGAGTTGTGGGAAAACAGACTTGAACATAAACAACATTAATATTATTATTTCATTTCTTTACAGAGAATGTCAATTTAAGCTTACACGCGCTGTAAGAAAACAAAAATTTGATTACATTTATCAGTTTTCACAATCCGTGTAAGTACTAGAGAGTAAATCAAAATATGATGCAATTCTGTTATTTGACATTTACCTTGTGGAATGACATCAGGGTTCTTTTCATCAGGATCACAGCCTTCTGAAGTATCCGTTTTGAGCGGAGTTGTAGCCTTGTCCCGTCTTCGTCGATCACGATTTCTCTTACGTGCACAGTAGATTCTCAGCACAATTACAACGATCGAAACGATCACAAGGGCTGTGCAAACCCCAATCACGATGCTCACCGTGGGAGAAAGCTGGATGTGAGTATTTGCACGGGGGATTTCTACAAGAGAGAAAAAACATGATTTTTCACTTTTATTATGATTCCTGGGAAGTGGAGAATATGGCAGAAAGAAATATTGTAACATTGGAACAATGTAATAATAAGTACACTTGAGGTGGGGAAAATTCGTATCTCATATAACCAATTCTTCCTTACTATCTGCTATTTCATTTGGGTGTTGCTTTCCGGTAAAGTGCAGTGCTTATTGCCCATGGCTTTTGCCATGTTGTCTGTCAACCGTATATAAATTGTTTTTATTCCATTGGTGAGAATTAAAAGTAGAATTTTTATATAGATGATGATGATTGAGTGAACACTATCTTGTGCCACAATTCTGTTGTAAATAGAACATCCACTGTCTCAATGACATTGAACACATAAATTCCATCAATTGATGTTTGCAGTCCTCCAGTCTCAATAAATGATAACGAACTAATCTAACAATCGGATCTATGCCACTTATCAAATAAAATAACCTAACATCATTCTTCACAAATGTTTCCCGATAACTACAATACAGTGGCATCTAGACCTGTATTGTGATTTCGTTAGATTGTTATAATAAACGTGCGTCTAACATTTAAGCACCAAAAAATCGAAGTCTCTAATCTTTTCATGGTAAAATGCTTGTTATGTGCAGCAGTATACCCGACGTCTGATTTGGTGGTAGACTATAGACTCAAGTTCGAATCACACGGATGCGATGCGAGTGAGGCCAACCAGCCATAACAAAAAGGCTTATTAACAAAAGAATAGCTCAGCAAGCAGGGCACACCATATAATCGTAGAGTTCACTTCATGTTTCACGGGCACCGTTAATCAAATTATATTTTGTATCGCATAGGATCTGACACAGTTTCTGTGTAGATTTATGAGATTTCCTACTGCTTCTTCACGTACATTTCGCTGCTTTCCTTTAGATATCGCAACTTGTAATAATAATAAATTAAAAATGGAGGGTCTAGGTGGAAAGTTAATCCCAATTCTACACACACAGGTTCTGCTCATGTGAACCTTCCAATATTTATAATAAATAGTAAAAAGAAATTATTATAGCCTGACCAGTGCTAATCTATCATAAAGGATTTCATTCGAATGCAATGCAATAGTACAAATTAGAGCTGACGCAATGTGAGCTATAAACATTTCTCAAGAGTGTGTTTTATCAACAAAACGGGCAAAAGTCAAATAAATCATCGTCCACGTTTTCCCGTGCCTGCTGTGAATTGAATGGCATGGGGGAAATACAACTTGACAAGGATTTCTATAAAATACATACACCACCTATTATATTTATTATTATTATATATAACATTCTTATATCATTTTTTTCGGAATGATTCCCTATCAAACTGACACTTCGGTTTTTATAGAATTCATGATTATGTACATGGTTATTTTCAAAGTGCTTCAGAAAGATACAATTTCATACTCAAACTGTCAATCAAGAAACACGAATTAATTACATTCTATAAATTTTAAGTGGGAATCCAGACGAGAAATGGCTATTGACGAAACACCATGAACAAAATATATAATGATAATGATAGCCACACAAACGTCAGTAAATTACTTTATCATTGGATTTCTGGACTTTTCTCGTTAAGCACCACCTGCCTCAGTAAAATCCTTAATGCAATCGATGCATAATAGCATAATGCATACATGTAATATGCATAGATCATGCGATTAGTAATGCTTGGTAAATCTTCCAATCATTGCAATTAGTTTGCAATTTGCAATGTACAGTAGTTGTATGATGTTGGTTTGGGTTTTGGATATGCAAAGTATAGTTTGGTGTAAATACGTATGATATATTGGTTACATAATTTAGGTAAATAAATCATTATTTACTGTACTCCAGTAGCAAACCCATCTGTGTCGGGAATTGAGTCTGACAGTGTAAAAAATTATTGGATGTTGATCTTTTATGCATTTTAATGAGATTAGATTACGCCTACGCACTACGCACACATCCCACTCAAATTATACATTTACTTTTTACCTTGTTTGATTTATATGGTTGGATTAATAATATAGTGGTGTAGTTTATGTAAACATGGTCATGTAATAACGTCAAGTTACACACTTGTTCAAGTAATCGTATAGGCCAAGCCTTTAGAAACAGTTTGTTTGTCGCTTACCTGATTCTCTAGTGCGAATTTTTTCCGGATTTCTCATGGTGAACACCGACGCAGTCGCTGGTTCTGATCTTCCTTTGTTGTTGATGGCATATACATTAGCCACATATGACTGGCCTGGCTCAAGGCCAGTAACACTAAATGCAGGAATAATGTTGGTGATGTTGACTCGTATTTTATTATAATGACTATCGAATAACTCTAGCATAAATGACTGCGGCAGACCACCGTTGAATCCTTCCGTGCAGTAGAGAAACACGGCATCTGTCGAATGGTTGGCCACCGTACAATTATGCACAGTATCTGGCCTACCTGCAATTTCATTAAAAAGAGATTCCAGAGTTAATTTCGTGTGGGTTTGTCAGTATAAAAGAATTACGCAAACTTGTTTTATTCCGTTTTTTAAATTAACTGAATTGATATCTTCAGATTATAAAAGCTACAAAGTTGGGTGCTCAAGGGTAGTAAAATATAGATTACGTATTCATGATGTAATGTATGATACGTAACAGTTTATATTTACAAAGATTTTAACGATAAGTGTCATAATGAAATAAAGAGAAAAGATTTTTTGTCAAAATTACGTATTTACAATTCGAAAGGTACCAAGAATCCCATATACATATGCATTGCGTAATGTTAAAAACTATTTCTGACCTACCACTGTGCTTTCAACATTTTGTCATGTGCTACCTCTTGAGAGGATCTTTTAATGGAAAAAAGTTTTAATATAATTCAAGATTTGAGAAAAATCCCGTTTCTCCGGTCTGTCCCCTCATAGTTAACTGTTCTTTGTTGTTCATACTTTTTCTCCAGTTTACTTCCTGCATTTAATGTCTCTTATCCTGTTTTCTGAAATTTCTTTCACATCGCCATTGCATTTCATTCATTTATAACCAGCACACATACAAACGTACCACTCAACGTGAGCAAATAACAGCTACTTCAACAAAAGCATAAGAACGGTTGCTACTGCCCATGAAGGTACCAACAATGAGAGCACAGCGTATAAGTAGTAGTATTAAAAAGTTTTCCTTTTGAAGTTGAAAATTGTATTAAAAAAGAGTAAATTAGAAATGCACAAACTCTTTGTTGTCAGCAGGTGTGCAGTAGCCAAACCGTACCCTTATATAACAGCAGAAATTCAAGAACAGATTTCACTACCTACGTAAACCGGTATAACAAAAAAAAGTCTAAACACTTGAACCAAAAGTAAAAACAGGCATATATATTGTGCTGTTGTATGCGTTCTAAAAGTACTTGAGCAAGTACATGCTTCTCTTTAATGCATGTTTGCCTGCATGTTTTAACAATACAAGTTGTAAAGAAAATTACCGTAATGGGAAATGAAAATGAGCTTGGCATTTTTCTGCACATACGAATGACTCTAAAGCGCCAAAGAGAAAGTTTTGCTGGATGGTACAGACTTGACAATAAAAACTAAAATTTCATGCATGTCTCTGTTGACTGTTAAGAGCATTCCATGCCATTATTTTTATTAAAAATTCTGGCATTGTGTTTGTTTACTCGTGTCGCATTACCTTCGCCACAGTATGCCACATAAAGAGACTTCAAAGTATTGTTAACGTATTCTGGTGTAAAAATAGCAAAATTAATTTTTATCCGTCTACTACTTGAAAGAGTGGAACGAGAGAAAATATGTATCTCTGACAAAATTTGGCCTTGACATAATAACGATACAACAGTGTACATATATTACTGTCATTATACATAGGTATTATTCTTTATTTCGTAAGTTTCGTAATTACTGGTATGCGCAAAGTGTAAATTAATACAATCCACATGGTCTGGTTGTTTGGTAAGCGCTTTGGAGTCAATGCTTTTGATCTACTTTTCTCTTTTCCTAGTGAGTTTTATATAACGACTGGTACATAGGTATTATTACGCATGGAACAGATCCAGACTTGAAAATAGTATGAATACCTATATTATGTATACAGGTTTAGATTAATTTCGATTTTGCATCACTTTAAATCGTGTATAAATAAATGTAATACAAAGTTTTGCTTATATCATTATTATATCAATAAGAAATGCCGATTAAATAATAAAATACCGTTTATTAGGTAGAATAAAGAATACGCTTAATTTTTTAGACCAGGAAATTGATTTCAGGAAATGGGGTCATTAACTACAAGGATCAAAGCTAGTACGGAAATTAATACTACGTACGTGATTAAAATCTAAAACTCTATTTGTTTCTGCGACTATTTCGAAACGACTATGCATGCTTTGAAATGCAAAGGCGTATGTGTTGCTTGCAGTAGCACCATAATAATCATTAGAAACCACTGTTCTCTTTAACATTATATATTATGTTATAATGGCATTTTCTCTTTATTGGGCATCTAGCTACCGTCAGACCTTCAGGGTGCCGGGTGGCATAATACGTTGTATCTGCTTAGTTTTCATCTCACCATTCTATGGTTTTACTTTCTCTGTTAGTATACCCTTGTTTAGATGACTGGGATTATATTGAGAACATTTATTGATTATTTCAAATCAACAGCTTTTTGTTTATTTGGTATTTATTTATTTAATAGAAATACAATTTTTACTATATATTTTCAATTTTGAAATATTTGATGAAACACCAACGAACAAAGGTGCATGCAATGTGTAAAATGAGCATGTTCCTTACCTGCAGCAATAATATGATAAACACAAGGCACTCTTTGGTCCCCAATTTTGTTCGTAGCCCAGCAAAGGAGAGTTCCATAATCCAGTTCAGTCATTG
>JAHZMV010001477.1:0-11101 GCA_027743765.1 Coecobrya sp. COE2 | reverse complement strand
TGGCTTGACTGCTTGCCTGGACATACGGACACTTTACGATGTTGACTTGACCATAAGAAAAATGAAATTCCTTTTTTAAGCTAGCAGCAGAACCAAAAAAATAACTGATTAAGAATGGTGATAAGAATGAGGATGCAGTTTTTTTAGTAGGGTTCACAAGAGAGAGGCTGCCAGCCACAGGAGTGTAGAGAGAGATTGACTGGACTTTATATGCACTCTGTGCAGACCATTTGTAATATAAGTGACGTTGGTGTCTTCTTGTGTGAGTCTGTGCCCAGGCTTATGAGATGTTGTAATAGATTGTCCACAGGTCAAGGTTGATCATCATTTCTAATGAGATCATTTATATGCCCTTATCATTCCATGTTTCCCTTTCTCTCTTTTCACTGACTACACAGTATTATCAACTATCATATCAACATCATCATCTTCACACTTCACTTATGTGATGATGCTCTAACGATGACGAAACGGAATTTAATGTAATGACTAAGGTATTAGTAGGAGTATTAATATAAATAGGAAAAAAATCTGCTGAGACATCTTTGGACCACCAACTATAAGCCCAGCAGATGAGATTGGAATTAACTGGAAACCTTTTTTTTCACAATCACTCAAGGTATGCTGGATGAGGACTGGAGGAGGAGGAGGAGGAATTTGATGAAAAAACATTTTTATGGTTTATGAATGAAAAAGTGTTGGGGTTGAGGTGTAAACACAGGTATTTGAAAATGTCTATAGTCCCTCCGGAGATTAAAAGGTGTAGGGTAGCCAAAAAAACGAAAAAAAAAAGTCGTTAGCATGAGCAATTATTGTGAATCCCTGGGATACTCATGTTTGTGGTTTTTTTTGGGTGAAAAAGGGAGGTGGACGAAAAATAATGGGAGCCATAAATCCATTGAGAGAAAAAAAAAGTTTTGTGTGTTCAGTGAAATGGAGAGATGGTGTGTGGTTGTGTGATGAGTTGGATGATAGGGTCATTTTGTTCAGCAAAAGCAGCAGCACACAGATAGGCAGCGTTTTTGGTAATATATGGATTGCGGGAGAGGGTATTAGTAACTAATGGAAAGTGTTCCTGCCTGCTTTTGAAACAATTTTGTAATGGTTAACCTTACTACTACTACTCTTTCAATTTTCATGAAGCACATTCATATGTCGCGTTGTTATTAGCAGATTTTTATCTGCCAAAAATGATCGTTAGAATGAGCATCCAGGAATGTCAGCATGATGATGGAGTGAATTAATGTGGAAAATAGAAAATGTCACGGACTAGTCACCAAAACTGAAACCGAAACCATTATGAAAATATATTTTTTTTGTAAAAGATGGTGGTGATTTGTCAGCATGATGATGGAGTGAATTAATGTGGAAAATAGAAAATGTCACGGACTAGTCACCAAAACTGAAACCGAAACCATTATGAAAATATATTTTTTTTGTAAAAGATGGTGGTGGTGCGGTTGGTTGGACAATGGAGAAAAGCCCTTTTGATGAAGTATTTGGTATTCCCATTTAGTTCCGCATTCCTTTCCCAGTGCACCCATTTCCCCTGAAAAGTAGGAATTTTTTTTACATTGGCGAAAACTTCCTTTACATTGCTTGGTGGTACAATAGTATGCAGTAAACCAGTTCTTCAATCCACTGATTAAAAGTGTTGTTTTGGATGATATATTATGCATGGTAGAATTTCAGCAATGTCCTGCTTTTGTTGAACTCGGTGGCCTATAAAGACAGCTATTATTCAAACCAACAGTTAAACAAAAAAGGAACTACCAAATAAAATAATTTACGAATAGGTGAAAGTACATAACCACTGCTCATAAATCCTTCCAATCCATGCTTGCATGCTCACTTCTCACGTGTCCAATTTTGATAAAAACTTTAATGGGCATTTAATCTGCAAACTTAATTGCAGCAGACCAAATCTAATATTTGGTGTGATGTAAAAGCAACCTGTTGCTGAAGTGAATATTAAATATAAAATTCGAATTATTTGGCCTTATCTTATCTACGTTCGTCCTTCCTGTTAGGTACTTTGCGTGACGTCATATGAACCAAGTACAAAGCGCGAGGAAAACAATTCCAACAAGTATAACAAATATTTATTCAGAATGTCGTCAATTGACAAATTAGCAGTCTCAATTTACCTCAGTAGGAGGATGTATGTTTTCTTTGCATACGAAACCAATTATTTCCTCATGTTACATAATATTGGAGCCATTTGCACAAATACAAAATAAAACAAAATATATTATAAATACAATATAAATACAAATTCTTAATTAATATTCTTCATTATCAGGTTGAGTTGACTTTAGTATATGCCTGTTTAAGCATATTCGTGACGCCCGACTGATGAGCCCGTTCAAAAGCATTGATTAATACTTGATACGTGTTTTGGAGTGGTTTTTCTCTAATCATTTCGTAAAATTTGAGATTCTTCATTCCTTCATTTCTTTCAGCCTCCTAAAAATAATCAAACAAATAATATGTAATCAATTGTCAGCTAAATAAAAATAAATTGTTCCAACGTTTTCAAAACCATGTGCGTTAGGTACCGAAATGGAATTTTCTTAATAAAAACTTACCAAACACCAAATGTCCTTAGTTTCAAGTATCCTTTGGGAACATAACACTGCCAGAACGTAAGCGTTTAATTGCGTACTTTCTACTAGTGAATCTATATTCTGGAGAATGTGTTCTTTTTGCCACGTTTCCATTTTTATGCTAAAATAACTTAAGTTAAGACTAGAAAGTAAGTATATGATTTTATAATCTGTTGGGCAGGGAAGTTTTATAATCAGATCTGCAGTGGTGAACTGTTATGTTAAGAATGAAGTATAAGTGCTGAAAAAGTCTGATTAAATATATTCCAAAGGTCCCTATCTGGATTGATTTATCTGTTGACAGCACCGGCTTCCGTAGATGCATATATATTAATGCCAAAGAGCGTCCTCCGTATGAAAGTCCAAACTATGTATCTCTTTACCCTTTTGCGTCATGACAATGTGATTTCGCAGTAATATCAATGTAAGTAGTTAGAGTAAATTAGCTTACCGATGAGTCATCGATGAATTACGGACTGTTAACATGGATAAGTAAAATATTGCATTATGCACTTGGTATTTTCCACGTTATATAAACAAGTTATGACGCATTATTTGATATTGGTAATTTGCAATTGTATAAGCATGTCATTCATGTTATATATATATTTATGCCATAATCATCCGAATTAAACTTCGTTCCAATTTCGTTTCAAATTACAATTTTCGTTAAGCATACAAATAGTTTGTCATTTACATTTTTTACAAAATATTTGTTATAGTTGGTGAAAGACTCACTTTCCCATTAAAACGAATGCCAACGTATTTTTTAAATTATTACTCATTTAGACTATAAGTAAGTCATTTATAGGGAAAAGTGAGTAGGTACTTTCACAAAAAAAAAGTTTATCATTCGATAAACGAATTACTATATAGGTATACGCAATCAACAAACCAGTGTTACGATCTGGATGTAATATTATTTATGAGGATAAAATATTGTAAAGGAATTAATTATCAGAAATTTGCTGGAGTAGCAAAAAATTCAATGTCGACAATTTATCTATGGGATTGTGGGAGTTAGCAAAACCCAAATAAATATAGGACATAGCAGCAATTCTAATTTCATTAGATTTTCATACGTGCTCCTGCTCTACTGATATGCAAATTTGATATAAAAAATTTGCTTTAGACATCTTTAATATTTAAAGTAAATGAGAATACGGGTATACCGTACGATTTGAAATGACGACGAATGTACAACAATAAAGAGTTCTTGTGGTCCAATTTTAAGTGGGTAGTTGTTTGCTTGATCGTTTGTTGGAACCTATACTTAGCAACCAAATATGTACGTCTGTAACAATTACACAGAATCTATGGTTGCGTTTTTGTTGCTGTATGTTTAAACAAATCCGTTTATAACGCAATATTTCGATACACTACATAGTACTAGTATGTATTGTTAGGACTCGTTTGACCATTCATGGGAATGGGGATGACCCGTAATAATCAAGTTCTGCAAACATATTCCAGTATTTGAACTTATTTTAAAGCGTAGAAGGAGGAATAAATGGCAGTTCTAGAAATATGTCGAGTCTCTACCGTCCAATTCATGATTTGAGAAGGGCAATTTTACATTTAGAGGAAACCTTAGTAGTGTTATGATTACTACAACGTAATAACCTTTCAACAGGAAGCTTATCAATAAAACTTAAACTGGCGTTCCCTGACTGGGTCGATTGATTCACTGTCGCTTGATTGATATCGACAATTTGTTTAGCTTCAGTAGTAGTAATCCTGTTCTAAATTTATCGACATCAGACATTTTTGTTACTTCAAAAATTTCTGAAAGTGGATATACGTCACAATATTTTGTCTCTCAACACAAATTATTTAATAAAATAAAATCGTAACGTAACGCGTGTGGATTAAGTAGGGTAATTCGTTGGTTCGTTTGCTAAACTTGTTATATGAAATGACATAAATAGAGATAATCACTTTTCCATATAAATCACTTCATGGTCAAATGATTAATGCTTATTTTTAGGAAAGATTTCGGCATGCAAATATCTGCTTTAACGCAACCATTTTTATGCACGAAAAATTTAATTCTGCTGAAATTGTTTATTTGTAGATGCTATTGAAGAGCATGATCTGCTTCAAGCGATTCGGGTACCATTTGATGATCCACGTACACAATATTTTGAGTCTGGTCTCGATGGATTTCCTGCTTATGGACTCAGAGACGGCGCCGATATCAAATCTCATTACAGGTAAAATATCAATCAAGCAAAGTATATTATGTATATTTGGATCAGTTATGGTTGGAATTTGTGGTATGGTTTTAAGTACTCTTTGGTTAATCTTGCAGCTAGTTATTCTATTCATTATGGCATACTTATCTCCACGCAATTCATAAAATTTCAATGCAAAGGATTTACTAAAAATATTTCAAATTATACTTATATTGGCACTTTACACTATGATGAAATAGGTTATTCCTGCCCGACCGACTCTACAGAGATTTTGCATTGCTTGCCACGGTGAAACCGGAAAAGAGAGAACCGTCATACCTCTTCGCTGTTGTGAATCCACTAGATACTATTGTTCAATTTGGACTCAAGGTAAGTGTGCCTAGCAAATGATATACCTTTATCGCTATGGTTCCTTTAGCTTTGCTTTCTCGAGTCGATTGTGCATCTGCTTACGACGCCACCTACATGCACCAATTCACAATTTTCTGTAAAACCAGCAACCGTTCTTTGCTTTGTTCGGAGGATGATGTGGTGGATGTTTTGTGGAAATGTAGATGATGGCGCTATGTGTATTTGTAAGGATTTCTGAAAGCTTTTCTCTTTTCCCCAAGATCTCACCAAGTCTGACTTCGTCTCATCACACGATCTCACTTTTGTACACGGACGTTAGCAGCCACCTAGTTACTCAAACTCTGGCCACTTTTGAGGTCCCACTTATGACACGGAAATGGAACAGATTTGCATTAAAGGTGAGAACAATTTGTTTGAATAGTAACCTTTAACTCTACACGCTTGTAGGGAAAATTTTCTTTATGAATGTTTGAATAAATTGTGCATTTTGTGTACATAGGTTTTTGGAGACAACGTAACCTTATTTCTAAATTGTCGAGATCATAGTTCCAAAATAGCCATGAGAAATCCGAAAGAGCTATCATTTGATTCAGCATCTACTTTGTACATTGGACAGGCTGGGACTATTTTAAAGGGAAATTTTCAGGTAATATTAAATTTCTTTCAGTCCATTTAGTCTTAATGTGGCAAACATGTGTATTGGCATTATTTATTCGGAATACACTGCGATCAACCAAACATATCAACAAATGTAGTAAAATTAACGGCAGCAAAACTGAACTCATGTGACCCCGTAAATAGTTTTAAATTAGATTTACCATTATTTTGGTTCTTAAGTCTGGCTTGTCTTCGAAATCTAGTTTTATTCGAGACAACACCAGCAATTATCTTGCGCTGCATGAATATTTGCAAACTTGGTACAAAAAACGGAAAAAGCAATATTCTTACCACGCTTTCCAATAAGCAGGCAAGGTTGCAAACAATGCAAGTTGTACCAACCAATACAATCCAGGAAACAAATTATCCTCCCTAGCAAACAGTTCCGATCACAACGGCAATCTAGTAGCCAAATTCAAACATCAGTATAAGAAGATTGGCTATAGCAATTTGACATCGTACATACCCTACCGTAGAATAAAATATTCTGCACATTTCAACTGCGAGGTCTTAGAGGCGACGTTCGCATGCATAGTTTTGCGATCTGTTTCCATTGTACATAATTTCAACTAAACTTTTCAGGGAATAAGGGCACGTCAAGGGTCAATCCAAAACTAGTTCTTAGAACTTCCTGGTCTCATGCTTCATTTTCATTCACGCCACACATTCGCGGATTTCTAGCCAAGTGAGTATCCATTTTACGCAACTTTAGGACCATATCCTATTCCTTTAACCATTTCATGTTTCGAAAATAATCAAGTCACGTGCAAAATTCAATATATATCCTTTTCACCGCCAAATTTCCAAACTAACATCACACATTGGCAACACACGAGCGTGGCACATTGCACCAAGCAAAAAAAATATGTCAAAGTTCTACACACACCACGCACGTGTCGCACTAGACTGATTTCCTGAAATGATCATCACCATAATCATCCTTGCAAAAATGCTTTTCTATTTTTCTCCTTATTGGCTGCATGCATTGCGACTTTGTGACATGTGTGTGCCCCTCCCACTCCATATTATGCAAATAGCTACTATCCATCTCATTCTGATCTTAAAATATGTACCTACATATATACTACTTGTATTCTTTTTTTCCAAATTCGTGCACAATCTTCCGCCAAATTGCCTTACATCCCATTGAGCACCATCAGAGTAATAACAGATTTGCCAGTATTTTTTCAGCGTTTTGCACACGCAGCTGAACCCGATGTTCCTGATTCCTTCCGCTTTTTCTGTCAAAAATTCATTACATTTCATGATGAACATGTTAAAGCAATGGGAAAATATTCCAGTATAAATAAAGCTTGTGCATAATATCACGTTCAACATGACGAAATTACCCGTTTTCCTGTGAACTCACAAGGGTCAGATCAATTGCACCAGAGGCAAATTTAAACAAAACCTCTGGCTATGTGCATACATTCTCCTCTCATTCTCTTTTTCACGCTTTTCTCTTTTTTGTCTGAGAGTCTGACTTTCTCCTCCTTCTAAATCTCTGCTAAAATCTTATTCAATTCTTGTCTGGTCCATGTACACTTGATCCATATATTTATGCACGTAACCACGTAACGTCTCGAGAAAGCTTGTGCCTCCGGTAATAATGGTGTTATTGTCACGTTCAACATGACGAAATTACCCGTTTTCCTGTGAACTCACAAGGGTCAGATCAATTGCACCAGAGGCAAATTTAAACAAACCTTTGGCTATGTGCATACATTCTCCTCTCATTCTCTTTTTCACGCTTTTCTCCTTTTTTGTCTGAGAGTCTGACTTTCTCCTCCTTCTAAATCTCGGCTGAAATCTTATTCAATTCTTGTCTGGTCCATGTACACTTGATCCATATATTTATGCACGTAACCACGTAACGTCTCGAGAAAGCTTGTGCCTCCGGTAATAATGGTGTTATTGCCAACGACAACGAGAGGAGGAACGAGAGGAACGTTTGTTTACGAACCAACTATTGTAGAAGATCATCTTGTGATCATTTTGAACAAGCACTTGTTTAACAGCGAAGATGTCTTGTTTAGCCAGCTTGAAGCTAAACGTAGACATTCATGCTTGACAAAGGATAAAGGACCTGGATAAAAATCAAACAATGGGAAATGGTAGACGTTTATAAGCGTAAGAGGCTCAAGCCAAGCTCATTCTGCACTTCATGTCCAATGCACTCAACAATACGGAGCATTGTGTTTTGAGGACTGGAAGTTAGTTGGAAGCAGCAAAGAGTACTTTTTTTCCTCTCACTGTCAGTCAGCCAGTCAGTCAGTTCCTTACTTTCATTTTTATTACATACGTCTGGTATGTAGAGTTAGCAGTAGCGACTTCAGATAAGTTTTCTGTCTGTCTGCCCACCTGAAAAAAATCAATAGTCAGAGTCTCAATATTAAGCAATTATGCATATGCCACACCTATAATACATTTGTGTATGTCTGGAATTTTGCATCTACTCGTGTAAGTGAATCGGGGAGAGATAATATCATCATCCGCGCGGTTGCAATTCAGCAATGTCCTTGAATCGTAATACTTATCATCATTTCCTCTTTTTTGTGATCCACTCAGCTTACCTTCAGGTAGCTATAAAGCTTGTGAAGAAACGATAAAGCGATTACTCAACCCACGCATACAAAACAAGCTGCTTATTCCAATACGTTACGACATTTCTCATTTTTACAAAAAAAAGACAACCTATCTCAAGATTGATACTGACCGACAAAATGGAAGTGAAAGCGAGACTGTTCATTTATTTACTATTGCTACTGGACTAAACACTGATTATTACAAATTTTATTTGCTCTTTCAAAACATTCAAAAACGAGGGACCAGCTCACTTCCCTTTCATAATTTTCCCCTGCCTTCAAACAAGTGAACTTTAATAATGCATTAATAATCTAGGAAAGTTCATGCTTGTTGTGTCGTCGAGTCGTCGGTCTGGTCCCCAATGAGAATTTAAACTTGCTGTGATCCTTCATCATCCAGTTTCCCCAAGGAGCAAATTTTCACTAGATCGTTTTTTATTCCCATAGCACATATCATCATCCTCGTGATGAGCATCATGTTCGCGTCCACAAGCTTGTTGCCTTGTGTCCATTATCAAGGGACGATGATGATCACTTTTTACTCTCATCAGCATTTCTTACATTCTACAGTTTTTTTTCTTCTTCTAAACTGACTCTTCGCTTTTCGCTCTCTCACTTTATTGCTAACCGGCATGAACCAGGCAGCAGCAGCGCTCACTGATTATCTTGCATTCTTTCTCTCTTCTATTCTTATTACTGCCGACGAAGGCACAGAGAGAAAGAAAAAAAATCGGAAGAGAAAGACAGCACAGCATTCAATATTCTCTTTTTCTGCTCATCCTTACAAACAGCTTACTAGCAGCAGAAGCAGCAGCAGCATCAAGACGACAAACCCAACCAATCTGTAAAATATTTATCCCAGTTTACTCAATCAGTATAGCATCTTTCTTCTTTTTTTTGGCTTAGTGTAAAACCGTATATTATACTATCACTCTTTTCCCTCTCAATCTTCTTGTCCATTGTATTCTCTCTGGCGTATCCTCCTCGGGAACAAACAGAATTCCATACCGTATCATCATTATCAAGCATTCTACTTCTTTCGCTCCTGCCGTTTTATCTCTCTCTATCTCTCTTTCAATGCGTTCCAATGGAGATATTCAGACAGGCAAATAGTCAGTGGCAAGGCGCACTTCCCACTCTCCTTCACATTGCTGTCTCTGTCCCATTATTCGAGGGAAAACTTTCCTCCTTTTCCTTAAAAAAACCACCGCCGACCGCCAAACCAAGCTGCAACAAGAAAGAGAGAAAAAGAGAAAGTAAGAAGCTAAAGCTGACTGAGAGAAGAGGAAAATTGTGTATGCGTTTCCCACTTTCTCTTTTTCTCTATTGTGTTTTTCTTTGCATTCTCTCTATCTATTCGAATAAATCAGTAGTAGAAGCAGCACATGAGCTTCCACACAGTCAGAGAAGAAAGGAGGGAATCAGCGACAACAAAATGCAAGGTTTGCTTTCAGCAGGGAAACCAACCAAATAAGAAACTAAACTGCTTTTGCTTATTTGCTCAGTTGAATAGAAGTAAAGAAGGAGGAGAAGAAGAAAGCAAATTTGTTACTACCGTCTTGTTTGTATCATCAACATCATCATCTTCTTATTTTCTTGTAATACCTGATACCATACTCTATAACAGCAGGTCTGTATATAGTAGTCAAGTCAGCATCTTTAGCATCTCAGCAGCCTGCTTTTCCGCTGAATAAAGCCTATTATCGTCCTGAAACGAAACAAGATAGGGTTCAAGTTCACTCTGTTTGCTGTGTGTTTGTGTGTAGAAGTAAGCAGATCTGGAAAAATCCGATTTTATTTATAAAACCGTCTTGTCTGTCTTTTTTTTTAAAGAAATAGGAAAAAGCAAATTTTTTCTTCTTTATATTCCTCTTCGTTTTCTTCTTCTGTGAAGGCGAAATGACCATTGAGAATTTTTGCTGCTGTGTGTGCTGATGATGACGATGATAACTTTCACTCTTTTGTACTTTTTTTCTTCTTTTCCCTCGAGTCCTGATGTATTTTTAACGAGATAAAATCCTTTTCTTTAATGCATAATAATAGTTCCTTTACTACGTGTGTTACCACTACCACTGCTACTAGTATATACTATATACCATTTGCAAAATAAAAATGTACACGTTTTTCCCCTTTTTTCTTCTTGAGTGCTAAGCTAACATCACAAAGCATCATTTCCTCACCATCATCGCCTCTACACACACATAAGCCATACAATAGAAATAGTAGCAAAGTCATCACTTAAATAAATTACTTTTATTACCACGTATAATGTTGTGCTACTAGCAGCAAAAATGTGTGACAAGTATGCATTTGTGGATCACATAATACTACCACAGCTTATCTAGCGAATAATGCATAACCCGGAATTTTTGTTTTAAAAAAAATTAAAAACTTTTTTTTCTTCAAAATATCCACTTGTACTTTTTCTCTCCCATTTTCTCCAGAATATAAAACAACAGCATATTTTTCTAAAGAAAAGAAATTAAGCATACTATTCAACCTGTTATTTGTATCCCTATCATCATCGTTTTCCCGTTCTCAGCCGGGACCATATTATGTAACGATGCAAATGGTATAAAAAGGCCAATAAAATAGGAGCATCCGGTGCCAGTAAACCAAACCACAATAGAAAACAACAAAACCGTTCTGTTAACTTTTCTCCAGTGTCGTTTTCTATTTCTGGTGTATACATTATTTAAAAGTTTAA
>JAHZMV010001476.1:0-13046 GCA_027743765.1 Coecobrya sp. COE2 | reverse complement strand
CTTCACCTACCACCACCGCCTAATCTGACCTACCTGTGTTTACTGTTGACTTCTCCTGCTCTGTAATAACGATTATTTGACCGATAGAATGCTTATTATTTCGTCTGATCCAATAATCTAATACTTCTTTCTGGCTTTTTTCAACAGCACACTATTCATAAAAACCAATTTACCAGAATCACTTTACGATAATAACAATGATCAAATTGGAATTTAGGAGCTTATTTGATGCATGCAACGTGGAGGTAAGCTTGGACTAGAGAGGATTTCATGGTTATTGTAGCTTACGAGTAAGTAAGTAATAATAACAATCTATTAAGAATGTAATGTGATCTAACTGAAAGAAAATAGAGGGTGTACATGTACCCAGTATAGTGTAATGATTCTGTTTGCATTTGTTCACCACGATCCATCCCTTCTTTCAAATTGTAGAATGAATTTGTAAGCTAACTGAAGTGAATGGTCGAAAAGTGGTGGAGGTAGTGGACAAGGGTTGATAGGATAGGCTTGATTACATTAAATTTACTGCCAATATTGAGGATGATGACAAGGGACGATAGAGTCAAAATGTGACGTATCGCACTCGAATAATACGCTACGAATATTGCATTGTTGTTCAGTTTATTTTAAAGCGTAATGTGAGGTGAATGACAATAAATTTATTTTTGACAATCCTATCCTCTCGTATTGCTGATTATTACATTCGTAGGGCTGCAACAAAAGGAGAGATATAGAGATAGAGTCAAAAATTTAATATAAAGTCATATACAATCACAATTTCTTCGTCCCATATGAATATTTTTTCGCATTTTCCTCTTCAACATGCACGACATATTGAACCCTTGTACATACAGTGCAGGCGCTTGGGTGGAATACTCTATTTGGCCGTGAGCGATGCTGATAACATACTTTAATGTAAGTTGGCTTGCTGGCACCTGACATTTGGCACAATAGGTACCTCACTGAGCATTCGCTAAAAATGCTAATATAAAAGTATAACAAATTGCCATTTAACAATCAAATTTTGTCAAGTAGTGAAGAAAGTGGGCTGTTAAGCATGTTGACATTGATACAATGCTATAAAATCTTCCACAAATTCCATGGTCAAGTGACGGTCCCAGGTTCAAATATTAAGGCAATGGAAGGACTCTCTCTCGGAAAGATTTTTCAGCAATGACTTGTTAATAATGAAAAAGAAAACTTTGCAGTTTTGACTTTGATTATCCCTGTATTAAATGCAATTATTGCTTGTAAGTTAAGGAGCATAGGAAAGAGCAGATAAGCTAGCTATGTGAAAACGCATGAATGCATATACATAGGTAATAGTCGTAAATTGGTCTTACGTTTTGTATGCTAATTTTTGTTTCTTTTAAAATTATTGAGATTGACTTTTTGTGGTTATTTATTTGCTTTTGAAATTACAACAGGTGGACTGTTACAGTCCGCTAGAACAGTCATAAAATATTCTACGCGACATGACCATGTTTATTGACGGGATCATTTATAAACCCAATTTACATTCACAATACCTATGTTGTTGAAATTCAATCTTTAAGGCAAGAGTTGGTAAAAATAATAAGCATGGTAAGAACATTATATAGAACAAAGCATGCTGATAGATATGTATGCACTTCATAATATGAAGTTCATATTGTGTTCTATTTTCCAAATTAATTTATTTTCTGCGCTCTCTATTTTTGTAGGGAATTTTATAGAGCAGAAAGTCTTTCGTATTTTTAAATAGCAGCAATATGCCAAATATGACATAATTTTTTACTTTTGCATATGAGCCGACACTATGAAAATTGTCGTTTTTATGGCTCGTATCGAATTCGATTTTGGTGCATTCAGACAATATGCAAAATCCAAATTAGAAAAAAGTTTTGGAAGCACACACACAGCCGGTTTATAAAATAAGGTAATAAGGAGTACAAGTTCATTGAAGCGAACTTAAAATGGCTACGGCATTCTCATTCACTCACTGGCATATATTGCCATAATCTACTAATCACGATTGCCAGACAAGATTTTAAGCTGCAAAGTATGTAGCAGAAGCAATGCATTTTGATATTTCTTTGCCACTCTCTATACCATTTTAAAAACATAAAAAATTAAAAAGAAAAAGGTGCCGACTAAAGAGAAAAGATAGAAGAGAAGTGCATGCATGGGTGAGAGAGAGGTAATTTGTGAAAAGAAGTAAGTATGCTAATATGCATACTGCCACAAAAATATTATTATGTGATATGACATGGCCACGACGACCAAGATGATCATCATCTTCATGAGATGACTTTCTGCGCTCTTCTGACACTGATGCTTCTATATTATGATTATTCATATGCCGGAAGAAACTAGAAGAAAGATAAGATGAAAAAAATGGTAAAGTGCAAAATTCAAACAGGTTTAAGTTTTTTGTTTATCATGTATTGTATGTGCATAAAATAATGTAATATATTTTTTCACAAGGGTGGGCAAAGGAATCCGTGAAAATGAGAATATTTTTACAAACTATATATACGTTATATAGGAGCAAACGATGATTCTACTTGAATAAGAAACAATACATTATCACGCATACCAACATTTAATCCTACGTTGCGTAAGCTGTTCTCACTAAAGAAAAAAAGCAGGATAAAACGAAATTTTTTTCACTTAACATATTTTAAAAGTTTCTTTTTTCTTAGCTATATTAGTAGTGGATAGTCAAGACTAATGTAATGCTATTATCATGATGATGATGATGACAGAGAGACGTTGAAACTCATTTGTTTCTTTCTTCAGGGATTTTTCAGTAATATTGGCGTATAAATTTTCTGTGGAATGCAGTAGTGTGCAAATACGTGTCAAGAGGTGCCACTAAATACCCGAGTTAAGTAGATTTGACATTATTATCTTTCATACAATTTTTATATAAAAAATGCAAAAGTGACAGGAACCTGCTGGATGATAGTAAGCATAAAACTGCATTATACATGCTTATGTATATATTTTTTTTCAATTTTGTTACGAATAAAAGAAAAATTGCCGAGATGAATTAGCTTCCATTATTCTGAAAGCTTTTTGGTAATGACTCTACATATACTGGAGTCTGAACATCACTTATTGTTAGAGATAAAGCGGGCTAAATTATGTTACATTATGGTTACTAAATTGCACCTTCATTAATTACCTATTACCTCTCTGGAACTGTAAATTGTAAGAGGACATCAAACTTTTTAAATTAAACTTCCCTTGAAAATTATAAGCGTGCATGATGTACACTTCACTCTTTTTTCATGTTGGCAAGCATATTGATTTTTAGATTAGCCACTTAATCGTGTGTATGTATGTTGACGGACACCTTCAAAATCCAATAGCTTGCTCATTTGAAAGTACTGCAAATCTCAATTTACTTGCCATTATGCTAGCCACGTTATGTTGCAGGAGCAAGGGTGAGGCATCTTGTATAATGAGTTGTTTTCTTTCGTTGAATGAAAACTAAACGGTTCTATTTCTTCTTTTTAACTTTGGTTGACGTTTCATATTACAATTATTGTTATGATTATTATGACTATATATCCTATATACTATTATTTCATGTATTGTGAATGAGAACGCTTTATATGAAACGAACACCTTTCATACCACACACGCAACATAGTATGATCTCCGACAATAACAATAAAAATTATTGGCCATTGAATACCTCACCTCTCTCTCAATCTCCACTCGCTGGCTAACCCACAGTCAGAGACAGAAATCAATGCAACATTTTTATGATAGAATAAAAATGACCATCAATTCGCACTTAGAGTCACATTTAAAGTTATTTTTAATACGCAATAATACTACTACTGCGAAAAAATAAAAGGTACTTACACTAACCATTAAAATATCTTATTTGACTTCTCTTGGCTTGGCATGTTATAATTTTTTACCTTGTTGATACACACCTGTTATATTACACATTCTGACAACTGTGATTACCAGCCAGGGAACGAGTGACTCACGTAACAAGCAATTTTAACACGGCTCCACATCTACATAAACGCATTCCTTTCATTTATTAGTTTGCTCTCTTTAATATTTTTTTCCTTTGGGTTAACATTATCTCAAGCGTTTGCTAAACTCATTCATCAGAGATCAAAAAAGAAGCAGAAACCTGACCAGATATTGAAGTTGCTATACTTTGTTGTACCTCTTTGGATGGCATTTTTTCTTGTTGTGAGGTAGCACGAAAAAAATGTTGAATTCCAAGCAATTTTTTTCTTTAGAGTATCATCTCTTTCGCTCTAAAGGAATTTCATTGTTATCCAATTTATTAGCGTAAAACTCATCTTATTAAATGCTTTCAGCAAAAAATACACCAAATACTATTCTAGTATGGAATGTGTACAACAACGCAGAAGTAGAAAGAATTACTTTCAACTTTTATTATTCGAGGAACTGCCATCATCCTTTTTCATTGATACTGCTACCTTTTTTGTTTTAGCTTCAATCGCTCATCTTTTACCTTGCTCTTCTTTCAATTTAGTTGCAATTACCATTTTTCACATTTTACCCCTACCACCAATCACAATACTTATATACCTACTTGCCATTTATTTTGGAGCAAGAAGCGACAGGATGATCATGAAACTCGTGTAAACAAACAACTCCATCTTCAATCTCCGCTTGCTCCTTGTCTGAGCTTCTTCTGATTGCACCTCTCTACTTACTCCATTTGTCGTAACAATGACTTTTGCAAACACTCTGCTGCTACATTTTCGCTTTTTCAATTGAATTGAAGAGAAGGAAAGGAAAGCGGCTGGGTGTAATAACATGATATTACCTTTTTCGTTCCTGTCATATTATTAATTTCATATTTGCATTTCACGCAGAATTAAAAGGAGGAGTCTCCTTGTAGGTAAAAAAATAAAGAGGAATTTATAAATCCTTTATTTTATACCTCTGTTGTACTTGTATTGTACATGTATGTATTTTACTTTCTTTTGTGAAACCGTAAATGGGAAAATGATATATAATTGAAAAGTGAATATCAATCTACATGAATTATAAAATGATACAGAACAATCATTTCATGTTAATGTTCATAAATTTTCATGGTAAAAATGTTTAGGGAAAACCGCATCNTCACGCAGAATTAAAAGGAGGAGTCTCCTTGTAGGTAAAAAAATAAAGAGGAATTTATAAATCCTTTATTTTATACCTCTGTTGTACTTGTATTGTACATGTATGTATTTTACTTTCTTTTGTGAAACCGTAAATGGGAAAATGATATATAATTGAAAAGTGAATATTAATCTACATGAATTATAAAATGATACAGAACAATCATTTCATGTTAATGTTCATAAATTTTCATGGTAAAAATGTTTAGGGAAAACCGCATCAAAAGTAGCATCCCGACTACACGAGTACATTTCGTTTCAGGCTTCGTGGTTTTAATTTAGAACGCGTACATCGTAAGTATTTCATTGTAACACTAATTCATGCATAACCAAAACCAATAATAACTACATATAAACAAGTAGTAAGTATTGTACGTTCATTCATTTGTACCTACCAACTTACTACATCATAAAATCAGAATGCTTGTAACATCAGCAGTAATACAGGTCGATCACAAAGTGAGTGTTCCAAAAGAAGTATTGCTGGTTAGACATTAGAAAAGATCATCAACATTGCAAGCAACCAACATACCTTTTCTACTCTATGCTTTCAGTTAATAACAGAATCATGTATGAATGATGCTTTTGACGATAAAAATGCCAACCGTCACTTTTTTACGTTTTGTTTGACAGCCTTATTATTACCTACATAGACGAAGTGTATTAAGCAATAGCCTGTATAAAGCATATAGCAGCACCTGGATGGGTGGATTACGGGGAGGGTATCAATTCATTCGACCAGCAAAATTTTCTTTAAGAAAAATTTACCTTCTTATGTACTGTACTACGAATCACTTCAAGAATCCAATCCAATAAAGTTTTTTCTTCAAGGAATAACATAAATACCTACCTACATTACTTGGGTTTCTTTTACGGATAGCATTTGAAGTAGTATAATATATCCCGGTCATCAAGAAATATAATTTTATGTTCATAATAAATAATTTAACAATATGACACCGTACTGCATTAGTATATAGGTAGGCATACAATGTGCCCAGCCCACAATTTTTCAAGCGAGCTGAGGCTTATTCTCTTTTTATTCATTTACCAGCTTTTTTCTCCTTTAGCTTCCTATTAATTTTCCCTTACTTCTTCAGTGAAAATATGATCACCGTGGCCAAATAAGCTGGTTATTTTGTGCACCTCCTAAAACCACTTTTTTCTCAGCACGTGAAATTCATCACATAATATTCATACTAGAAAACAGCAATATGCAATATGTGGGTGAGTAAGTAACGAAGGATAAAAGATGTTTCAATGGAGATGCACCGTGCACAAAGAATACTCTTTTGAAAAAATGCCGTGTGTGTATTTGTGTGTTTAAGATTGGGTCGAAGTCGTAGTACTGGGCTCTCTCAAACGCTTTTTGACCGTTATTTTTCCCAGGAGGTCATCGAACGTCACTCCTTCCCTCTCGTCTCTGTAACTTTTTTATCATCTAGAAAGACCATTATCCTATCTGCATCTGCATTATCGTTATCATCATCATCACCACCACCAGACCAGCAGCAGCACCAAACAAGCAACTTTGTTTTACCAAAGCCATCATCTATGTTGGTCATCTTGATGATGCTGATGATCGTGTTGATGATCATTCTGAAATATGTAGTAATAATACCGGTAATAATGATCCCATCACTATCATCATAATCGTTAGTCTCACTAGTCAAAGTGCATATAAACAGGCAAGCATGTACATAGCGGAGAGATAAATCTGTGTAACATTATTGCATTCATAATATTAATTGCATTTTCTTATTGCTTTCTTCGCAGAGAGATAAAAGCGTAAAAAATATTATAATGGGCCGTCTTGTTGCTTTTACTGGTTTATGGGTTGTCATCTTTGTATGCAAACAGACATCATCGTCTTCATCATCCCCGAATGAAGGTACATCTACCTGACGTTATCGTTATGTAGTCGTCGTGTGTATAATAACCGGCTCTGGCTCTCTAACAATTTGGCGAAAAAGAGGAATTAATAATCGAAAGAAACAATTTTTAAAGGCTCATCATCGCATGCCCTCCGTAAGTTTATAGTAAATGAAACGCATGATCAATTCAATAATACAACAACTAATCTTTGCAAATGAATGCAGGGGATCAACTTGACTTTGTTTGGACGGGTAGTAAGTTGGCTGGTAATGAATTGACAATGAGTATACGGGTTCTGTTGTTCGGGTGGTACAACAGGCGCACATTTACGAACAACATTTCAACAACATCATAGCAACTCTCTTCATTCTCCACGTCAAAAGAGCTTCAGGAAAAAGACAACGGTCCACTCGACATGTCTTGTTGTAGTTACCATTCAACATTGTATGGTCAGTTGTAGTAGTACACGAAACAACAAAAACAACTTGAAACATAATCATCATCATCATTCTCAACAATGAAAACTAAAAACTACATCTTCTCAATCTTCTGTATCGTACTGTACAAAGAAAAACGGATGGAGACTGAAAGATACGAGATATCCTACTTTCTTATAACTCATATCGCCTTTTGCCTGCGTCTAAAGCTGGTACCCGTCTTGCAACAAAATATATACATTTCTTTACTTTACTTCCCTTATGGGTTTGATGAAGTTGCGCTTGAACAAGGGTTGAACCTGAACCTACTTACTTTACGAATAAATGATATTTTACCAGGACTTGTATTGTTTGTGGCTTGATCACATCTTCATGTGATCTGTGCTGTGCCCTTGGATAAAAAAGTAGAAAAATCTTAAAATCCACAAAAAGGTGAGAGGTGTAAAATGTAAATGCATTTTACTTGGTTTTCCCACTTAGATGGGGTGGAAAGGTACTATTTATACGCAGAATGGGTTACTTTACTTCTGCTACTGCCCGTCCTCTTTTTTAATGTTTTATTGCTTCTGCTCAAGAAAACGAAGAAGAGTGATTCTGTTTACAATGATTGCATTGTGCTTTGTGCACAACAACACAGCAGCAGGAAAAAGTGGAAGACAAAGACGCGAGAAGAAGGACCAGCAAAAGATCAACATTTTAACAATAAGAGATGAGGAGAACAACAGGATGGACAGGATTTAGATGAAAGACCTACGACGATAGAGATTGGAGGAAAGTACTCATTGTTTATCAGCATAAAAGTCTTTAAGATAGTAACAAGGAGAAAAGTGGCCACGTTATACTCATATATACACGATGGAGTCCGAATGAGCAACGTGGTTAAACAGTAAAAACTATCGAGAAACCAAAATCCAATGATCCAATCCAACAAAATTCATCTTGTGTGAGTAGCGTGTAGCCCTTTCTTATACGCATCTTATAAAATGAAGATAAAAATATATACTTTTTTTACTACGGCGAGATGAAAATGATCAGCAAGCTTATAAGCTTTTGAAGTGTATATAAACACACGGTGAATGAAGCGACGGACGACCTAACGACCGACCTCAGCCAAAAAGTCATCTTTGCATCTCTTCTCTTCAAACTTTTTTACTAATCAGCATGGGTAATATACAGAGTTTACAATGATCATTGTGATTATCAATATCATCATCATGCCCATCTTATATTGCTATTGCTGCTTGCAAACACCATAGAGCGATTTATATCTCGGTTCATTTTTACCTGGTTTGATACTACCACAAAACTACTACTTATCTATCTATCACCTGCTGCGTGTGGTGATCTCACTGTGCATTTCTATTGCTTTTTTGGTACCTCCTGTACTACAAACTACCCCTCCACAGGCTTGTTTTTTGTATCTCTTTGCATTTTATTCTCCGTCTTGTCTTATTGTCCTGTCCATGTCCTTATTTCTTTGCAGTGTAGAGAGTATGTAAATGTAATGCAACAAGTTTTAGCTTGACTCAAATCATCCATGTTTTAGTGATAATATGCAATAATGTTACTAAAACTGCCCTCCGGACATATAACCATCAACCAATTTCCCTGTAGGTATCATTTCATCTTAAAAGTACACAACGCAGCATCAGCAATACAATTCTCATCTGCATGAAAATAGTGCAACACAAAAGTACTTACACAAAAGACGCAGTTCATTTGCTTGCTATTTTATATACTCTTGTACTTACTTACGGAGAACACTTTTGTGTACAATGTAAGCTTGCGTATCTCTGCAGATATGGATCATCATCGTCAAATGATGTACACATATGAACAAAAATTTTCCACCAAGTGAAACAAGGTAGACTGGTGGAGTAGACAACTCTTTGTGTGCATTTACTAGCATGCCGTCACATCACTTTGCATCATACACAGTTTAGAAGACATCCGAGTCGGATGGACGACGACGGCAGAAGTGAATCACATCATGGCATCTTTTTTGCTGGCTGGGATTCTTCGGGCTCTCTTATTCTCTTTTTTGGTTCCTTCTTTCTTCTTCTGGCTGAGTGAGAGACAGACAGACAAAGAGGTTGACTGATAAACACAGCTATAAAAAAGATGGAAGAGAGAGCAGTGCAATTGCATATTATATTATTGCTTTGTATTAGCTTGAATCTTTCGCTGTTATTGCTGCTGCGATTATAAGTCCCATTATCATTACGATTTACTACTACTATGACCATGATGATTGCTGTTTGTATTGTAAAAGGCTTAATTTTACTTCTTCTCATCATCTCTCACCGAGAAAAAATCTTTAAACTTTTTCCTTGTCTTTGGATGCAGGATAACAGATACGTAGACTACAAGTATTCCAACAGGCCTATCTATCTTCTTCTCTTGTCATAACTCCATTTCACAAAATATGTACGTATCTACCTGTGCACATTTTTCCTGCATGGTTTATCGTCGTTGTCGCCCATATAAACTGTTCGGTCGCTGCTGCGTTCTTTTATTTACCACTTGCAATGATAATAGTAGCGATTACGGTAGTAAAATATACATCCGTTTACAGCCAACCAACCAACCAATTTCTCTATTTCCCCCACATATAGTCACTGGTCATTGTTTCTGTCACAATCAGTCAGTGTCCGTCTCAAGTTAGTTTAGTTTTCAAATGATTATCTCATTGACTGACGAAACAGCTAAATATATTTTAAGCGATTACAAACAGAGAGAGAGAAAAAATCTTTAAAAGTCAAAACCTACCTAATTCCCTCATTATCATATTATCATTCCGTTTATATCGCATCTTTTACTACTATTACAGTGATAGTAAGCGTATTTTAAAATACTCTTACTGTCAACTTGTCTATAGTCAAAAAAAGAAGATAAAACCGAGAGGAGTACAAAAGGTTCTTTGATTATTATTATTCCTGGCTAAATTGCTCTCTCCTTCATCACTCTCGCTCTTCCAAAGCCTCTCTCTCTCTACTTCATTTAACTTTTAGCTACATCACACCATCATATCTCTCTCAAGATTGCTGACAAGACGGACACATGACATCATGTCCCATAAGAAGAACATTATCATAAAAGAGACGACATGGAATACTTGACTTGACGGACTCACTAATCGTCGTTGTCTAAGAATACATCAAATAGTGTGTCTTTTTTTCTATTTCTAATTCCTGCGTCGCGTTTCTCTATTTTTCTATCTAGTCTGACCATCATCATCACCGTCATCATCATTATCCTACAATCAAGCCAAGCTGATTTTTAGCCTTCATCTGAATAAATATAAATGGATTTATTGTTCCCTCAAAAGTTGCACACATACTCATTTAGTCGTTCGTAAGTGCCTACATGTAAGGCCTATCTTTGTTTTTTGAAAAAGGAGTCTTTTGTCAAGTCAAGTGGTTTTCGACCTGATTTTTGTCCTTTCACAACAAAACAACTTCATTCCTTCTTTATTGCACTGACGTTGGCAAAGGCCAAGGGACTATATAGGCATATAATTTTACTTTTTTATGTCTGCCGTTCACAGCAGCACAATATTGTTGTATATTGCAATATTTAGTGGTATAAAACAAGCTGCACTTAAGATAAGACCAAGTTTAACAAATATTATGTGTTCAATGGTATGTGCTTCTACACATAGATGACTGCATTCATTATCATCATCCTCATCATCATCATGATCTTCGTCACAAGTCAAGATGAGAAAGAAAGGGTTGACCATTGTTGTTCTATTCTCTCTCTGTGTGATTTAAAGTGGTCATTAAAACGCGACCTAGATTGGTGGAGATAGGTATGCAATGCCATCATCATCATCAACAGACCGTTTTTTAACATCATTGCTATATTATTTTCTGCATTCTCCACTGAAAATTATCAACACTTGTTGAAATGATAATAACACGACTACACCATCATCATCAACAAACCTAATCATCAACAGAAGCTATTAGCACGATATGAAAGTTTACAAAAAATGCGCAATTCTCGAACTTTTCTCGAAAAAAATAAACTCCTTTTTAGTCCTTTTTTTATTTATTTCACTTTTTAAGACATGCCTTAAATTGCTATCTATATGTGCGAAGACCTACCTAAATGTACAAATTTCAATGTGCAATACTGAGAAATGCTTTTCCTTATTTTACCTGTTTTTTCTTCATCTTAATAATAATAAGTAGCTTCTTCATCATCATCAAAAACGCTTCTACGTGAGTGTTTAGTCTTCTGACTCTATACTGCTGCTGCTGTTTACTTTTAGTACAAAATCAAGTAAAAAGCACGACGAGACAAACAACACAAGCCAAACGAAAAAATCAACAGAGGTAAAAAATAATAATCATAAGAAGAGCTTCAACCTTTTCCTTTTTGTTATTACCTATTCATACATAACTACAATTCATATTCATATTATGGCCAACATGGCATTATCCACTTAATACTTTGAACTAGAATGTCCATATATTATACGGTACACATATTGAGTTTACAAAAGAACATCATGTCTTCTTGAAAAAAAACACCTCTCTCTCTCTCCTACATTCAAGTTCAATACACATGTACCACCTGTGCACAACTTTTTTTACGAATAAAAACCTAATTTATGCGGAAAACATTATTATTCTTTTCTAATGCATATATGCAAACGACAGAAAAAAACTTTCTGAAGCAGAGTAAAGGGCTATTGATATTCACAAAAAATGAGGCTCAAGATGAAGAAAGAGTTGGTACTGATGATGATGATGATAATGAACTAGGAGAACATGACATTATCAAGAAGGAAGAAGAAAATGAGTTTCCTAACAAATAAAGCAACTAATAGAAATTGTAGTATTAGTGGTGAAGATGCCTTTTGAGAAAAAATAATCTCAAGTACTTTATAGGTGTACTGTATTATAAGTATTTTTGTCTTTTTCACTTTGCTTAAAGGACTTAAAACTTGACACGCTAAAAAATAGCTACAAATGTATCCATGAATAAGCAGAGAGACTTATATATGCACATATAGTTGTAGAACAGACATCAAGTTTAGGTTTTATTGTGCATATTGTTAACCTTAGACATATCGTGCATCCTCGTGTAAAAATTGAGGAATAAAAAATATACAATAGATTTTCAAAAATCCCATCAGACAGCCAGTCAGCCTGCTGCCTTCCACCACCACCATCCGACCGGAGAAACTTTCAAGGAAGAAGATGGACTTGATGACCGTGAGGAAAAGGAGACAAGAAAGTGTCTACATGTGCCTACCTGTGTGCCTCTTTACCTGTTGTGCCTTTTCCATCCTGATAAAATAAATGTTTTAGGAAGAGTACACGGAAATAATATTGTTATTATTATTTTGAAAAGCTGAGCCACTCTTTTCGTCGTTTGTTCATTACGTACTCATTTCTTCTAGAGGTAAAGATATATATCTCCCTACCAAAGTACATAATATTTTTATATTATGGTCAAAAGTAATATAGGTATGGTATATTTGAAGGTGTGTGTATTAAATATGCCTTCTTTTTTCAGGAAGAATGACTTTCATGTTGTTCGTTACATTATGTTCAAGTACCGACCAACCGAC
>JAHZMV010001475.1:0-11968 GCA_027743765.1 Coecobrya sp. COE2 | reverse complement strand
TATTATCATCCCTTTAATTAATTTTATAATGCGGAACACGTACCATTGAAATAGCTTGATCATTACAAGGGAAATTGTCATTTTAGTACCAGGACTATAATATGAATCTGTGGTAAAGAAAATATGTAACTTGGTGTTGTATATAATAATATATCGTCAGTTACTGCTTCTCTGCAAATTATGACCTTTGAGAAGCAATTTAATTCAAAGTGCAATATGGATTTTTTTGCTGCACATTGACAATATTTTATTATCATGATTCATGTAACAAAAAGTTGATGAGTTCACCGACAACGTGACTCGCTTATTTTGTCCATTTTAATTTTAAGTATGAAACAGACATTTTCATATTTATCAACCCTTTCTGCTCAAAGCTCATCATTAAATAAGCACCGCAATATATAAAATTATCACTAACAATATTAACCAGTAATCACAATACAATCATTATTATTATCATCATCACCGCAACGTGAGGGTTACTGATGTGTCGTTGTTGGTGGATGTGTTACTTAATAGGACTGACCCCCTTCTTTTTGCTGCAGAAAAAAAAGAAACTTGGTCAAAAACCTACAGAAAGACAAATTATCTATTGTAAAATAAGGAGCCTTAGTACATTTTACTTAAACGCTAAACTCCTCCCCCTTTTCTTCCAATTCTTCAATCTTCGCCTTTAGCTTGAGCTATAGCACAAGATACCCATAAAAATATGCATCTCTTGCGATNAAGACAAATTATCTATTGTAAAATAAGGAGCCTTAGTACATTTTACTTAAACGCTAAACTCCTCCCCCTTTTCTTCCAATTCTTCAATCTTCGCCTTTAGCTTGAGCTATAGCACAAGATACCCATAAAAATATGCATCTCTTGCGATTACACGAATAACATATTTATCAGTTTATCAGTATAGTACCTTCTTTTTGACAATTTCTTGTATTATTTTTTTCAAAAATTCTCTTTATTTAAGCATCCATAATCCATACCACAAGCAACCACATATAATACCAATGTTAACATGCGGTAACATTATTCTTTAAAAAATGAATTGAGATTTGCAAATTTGCAATTGGACTACATTATATTATATACATTTTTGGGGGAATTTAACATGCCATTATAAAAGGAAGGTGTAAAAAAGCGAGGAGCAAAGCAAGTAATGTCGGCCTACACAAATACTACCCCCACACACCACACTACTCACAATCATCATTTTTACGCACCATGTCATGTCGCATGTGTAAAATAAAATCCTTAAGAAAAGGATATATACCCAAGAAAAAAATATAGAGCTCTATATCATCGTCTCCTTCAAAAATCATCAGAGAAGATAGTGCCCATTTTTTCTCAGCAATGTAGAATAAGGTAACCTTCTTCATCCCTTAACTTACATAACAGGGGTAATAAGACTACCACACAAACACACACTCCATTGCAGTCTCGTTTTATGTTAAAAAGAATAAGAAAAGTTAAATCATAACCACAGCTCCATTCTTTTATGTATGTTCAATATATTATGATTAATAAAAACTGTACTGTACACAGCAATGCTACTCAATGAGCTTATCGGCAAAATTCAACTGCGTTGACGGTTGGACAGGAATTTTTGAGCATGCAACGACCAGTTGGCGATATGATGGAGTTGGCAAGTCATAAAGTGACCATCGCCACTGCCGAAGATACTATATACCTTCTTTACCGTTGTTATCACACTTGATTGTTCTCTGGCGTTGTTTGCTGAGAGGGACAATGAAGGGGATATAAATATTATCTCGTTTTAGTTTTAGTTAGTTACACTCACATTACATTATTTGGTAAACAGTGGATAGTTGTTCCGCTTCTCAATCATGCATATAATATACCACAATTTTGTAAAGGATGAGTAGTTAAGTTTAAGTGCAAAAATGTAACTACCTGTTTTCTACCGTACCTATATACCTACCTCTCATCAATACATTTATTTAAGATGTTATATAATCATATCCACAATAGTAGGTAATTATTATTGTAATAGTGGTGGACCATGAAATATTATATGGTATTGATGCTCCCTGTCTGTGTAGATTTAGCTGTGCGATAGAAGATTTGCAAGAAGTGCAGCGAGTTATGTACAAGGAAATGGAGAATAGGATTGGTTCCTCGTAATAATCAATTCCTATTCCTCATACCAATACCAGAGAGTGGTTTGTATTCCTGCAAAAGGGAGTGCAAAAAATATATTTGATAATTTATTCCAGAGCCACTTGGATCAGTATGTGTTGGTCTATTATATTATCATCATCATCTTCGTCTTTTCGTTGTTGCATTGCGTTACGCAACATTGTTTGCATTTCCTTAGGAAGTCTCTGCTATCTGGCCCAGTTCATCTTTGATGTCGACAAGCGAACAAGTTGATCCCACGCCGCGCAGTAGCGTACTTAATTATTATATTTAGGACAAATATTCCAATAAGTTCCCGTGAGCTCTCCAGAAATCTACGCATGTTTTAGCCACGTTTAATAAAAAATGGCACATACGCCTAATTAAAAATTAAATTAAATATGAAAAGTAACGGAACGAGTTGACTGAAAATGACTGGGATTTAGTTAAATCGTATAAATTATAGATAAAAAAGAAAATATAAAATATAGGTCTTTTTGAAAAGGCTGAAAAAATTGTAGAAAACGGCTTCGTGTAAAACGAAAGCCTTTTCTCACTTCACCCCAAGTCAGCATGATTCTGCCGTTGATATTATGGATTTGTTTGATTGTCCTTGTGCTTCCGGTGTATTTGGTGATTGTGATACCACTAGGAATCTGGAGGATAATTGTGAATCTGTTAGCCAAAACGAGATCAGATATAGTGAAAGCGTTAGATTCAAGGGATCTTGTGTTCACTGGTGACGACTATTACGGACGGCCAAGGAAATGTGTGATAAGTTGTATAATTCTTAGCGGTTCAGTGACACTGGAAACGTTAAAGGAGCGATTCCAGAAAAATGTGCTGGATAAGCCAAACTTTTTCATGACTGCGTTGCAGGCCAAAGCGATTTCTTGGATATTGGTTTTGGCAGAAGACTGAAATTCAGGTTTGTCTAATGTACAAGCTATCTTTAATACAATTTTTATCATCCGGAAACTGCCAATCATTTTTTGTATCAAAATTTCATTTTAAAGTTAGCGTAAATGCATTCAAGTAGTCAATTTAAAGATGAAGAATGAAACGATACTTAATGGCTGCAGTTTTTGTTTTCAAAACTCGTTTTTTCAGCTTAGCAAGCACACATGCATGCAACCAAGCGGTTCAGTTTGTACGCAGATGAACAAAGCATACATGCGTACTCGCACATCATCGCCGTCTACTCATCTTGTACTTATCTAGGTCAAGGTTATCTTTGCATCAAAACAACGCTGCGTTACAACCGCAGCGCAACCAACATACGCAATTATGTTGCGTTTATACCTAATCCCCATATGTGCAGTGCGTTGACATTTTAAGCTGCAAATTGCTTCATTGTCCCTTAAAATTTCTGAGAATCATTCCTTTGCATATTAAAAAATCTACATCTCAAATCAATGAAACGTTTATTTAACTCAATTCAAGGCAAATTTCAGTCCGGCTTCAGCCGAGCAATATTTCTATAAACTTTATGTTACAAACACGTGCAGTCCCAGGTCTCCCATGGATGGTTTCTTGTTCTCATGAATTGCAAACTGTCATAAGTCATGACATATGCAACAACGGCTGGCTACACCCTGATACCCTTAAAATAACACATATGAATCACATAAAAATGTGCTTACTTAGCTCAGTATAAAGCTCAGGGTATTGGCTCAGGCTCCACTTTTTTATGGGAACAAGGTAGCTTACTTTAATAATATTTTTGTAAAAGTGAGGTGCAATACAGTCATCATTTAGAATCCAACTACCACAACAGCCACCATCGTACAGTACGATTTACTATATCCTGTGTCCTGTGACTGTCGTTCGACTGATAGTTGGGTTGCGTGTGACCAACAAAGATGGACATTATAATAGCTATAGTACACACAAATGAAGAAAAATATCTTCTTGAAGCATAAAGTTGCAATATCAAAGATGACACATAGACTTGCTTGATTAGTGAGATGAATGCTACATGAACAAAAAAGCTATGCAATCGACATAAAATTTAATGTATATGACAAACATGACAAAATTACAAATCAAATATTGGTATTTCGGAAAACGAATAGGACTGGGAACCGTGTGTCCTATCAACTAAAATATTAGATAATGATCATTTCATAAAATTTAATGCATATGACAAACATGACAAAATTACAAATCAAATATTGGTATTTCGGAAAACGAATAGGACTGGGAACCGTGTGTCCTATCAACTAAAATATTAGATAATGATCATTAACAACACACCCATTGGACCGTTAAATTGTGTGCAAATAAGAAATCTTGTGGCTAGTTTATGAATAACAAGCGAACAGACCGCGCTTCATTTTAACAGCCTTCTTCCTTGACCAAACTTTCTTGCAATTAACTAAAGCCAACTACGAGCAATAATAATGATTTGTCCTTTCAGGAAAGATATTGAACCGTTATATAAACGAATGACTTGAAGAACATGTACCGCAGCTGCGTGTGAAGATTGAAGACTGATGATTACTTGAGATAAAAAAACTGAGACTGTCTTTACATCTTTAAAGAAATTGATTGAGATTTGCGATCGATGTAAGCGATGAGACGGTGAAGATTATTAAAACAGTAACTACTCACACAGCAATTATCGTTATACCAATTACCATCAAGAAACATAAAAACGTCATCATCGCCACTACCACCACCGTCGTCATCAAATCATACAGCAGTAAAAACCAAACCACATTTTATCCCCCTCAAATCCAATAGCCTTAACAGTAGCCCTTGACTTAACTTAAACATATTTTTTGCAATGTTATTGGAAATGTGTCATCAAATCATACAGCAGTAAAAACCAAACCACATTTTATCCCCCTCAAATCCAATAGCCTTAACAGTAGCCCTTGACTTAACTTAAACATATTTTTTTGCAATGTTATTGGAAATGGAGAGTGAAGAATGCAGGCCAAAGCAGTTTGTGCAGAAGAGTTTTTATAGTAAAATAATAATAAATTAACTAATGTAATATGCTTTCTTAACACAAGCGTTGTATGTCATGCTGGTTTTTTTGAAAAAATCTTATAATATGACGATTCTCTCTACTTAAACTATTTCAATGATAAAAGTAAACTTATTTTCATTCAATACATTTTATGAGATTTTTATCTGTCATCGTAGTAGCAAATTCCAAAAAAGTGTAATCATTGAAGAAAAACTTCAAAACAAGTCGAGATCGAATTTATTGCATTGTATTTGCTGATATCTACTAGACAATTGACGCTTCATCTTTTTGGTTGACGTGACATGCATGAAGTGTAAAATGATGAACAATGCAAAAAATATCAATGATCCATCACACTGAGCAAAGATGACAATCAACTAAAAGTGCTGTGTAAGTCATCAGTCATCATCATCCAACAACATCTTGATCTTGTTGATTTCGGTTCAATCGTTATTGGCAAGTAAAATTTGTAATTTCTATCAATAAAATTAACGTGTTCGTGATAAGAGGATACATGTTCAATGCTGTAACAGATATAAATAAACTGTACATGATACAATATACGGCACGACTTGCCAGAATTTAGAATCATTTGAATGAACTATAACACGAAACTGAATACATTTTGTAAAAAAATTTGCAATGTTATAATTCTAAATTCGAATTCACAATTTCTACGATCCAATTATACCGTATTTTAACAAAACGATGAGCATGAGGTGACCCATGAACCCAGAATTCCAACAGTTGCATTGTCTACCGTCTTGCATCATTTCACACTATTTTTCGAATTTGGGTAGATTGATACAAATTGTGAATTCACACAAAGCAGAGGTTACATTTCTGACTCCTCAATCTTGTTTTAAGTGAAACATTTTACCACCTCGAAAATGTCAATTAGAGTATACATTTGTTGCATACATTTATACACACTATCTGTACATTTTAAATTATCCCTTGACACATATCCTTGTATAGAAATGATATAGTTGACAAAATAATATTTTAAATTTTACATAGTACTGCATAATCTTGAATTAATTGGGAATCAAAAATTCTTACTTGAGTGCACACAATCGTATCTGTTCAAGAGTTTCAACAATGGAATAGACTGTAACTGTACCAGTCTTAATCGTTATAATGAACGAATATCATCAAACCTAATTTTAATAATACGATTAAGACATTTTGAGGAACTGTCATTAGTTGACGTTCTCAGGCATTACTGCTTTTTGACTATACACATTTTGACAGCATAGCACACGTTGAGCATTCTAAAAGTTTGAAAGTTTTATAGACATGTAGGTAGGACGTAATTTGCGTAAAAATGTAATAAAGATCATGTACTATTCTCAAACTGAAAAGATGGCTTTTGCTCATCAAAAAATGCATATTTAAAAACGAAAGTGGTTTAGGTACGGCGTTTTATTTTTTGTCAGTTTACAATACTAAAAATAGAGGGGTGCCATGCTCCTTGTCGCAGTTTGCATTATATATTATGCATGTGTCGTATTAAAATTATTATTTTATGTCTATTCCCATTAAAATAAACATCTTGGTAATAGACAGAGCGTGACAAGGAATTACACATAGTACACAAATATTAACATAATTAGACCTGAGGCATGAATGCCGGCCTATACTGATAAAACCTCACTGCTCCCCATAAAGACGGTACTTATAATAATTTTTTGTAAGCATAAAAAACTTCAATGGGAGATGTACATATTATGTAAGCATTTCGAAAAAAATGCATGTTAATTTATGTTGTCGATGGTCGTGCTATCCCACGGGAGATTAATAAAAAAGGTCATTAAATACTACATTGTACCAAGTGGTGCGTTTCCTTCTTGTATGTTTCAACTTTGTATAAAATATATTATGGCAAACACACGACATTAAACAAATTACTTAACTATGTAATGCTATAAATATTTTTGGATAATGAATTTGGTAGAAAATTTCATCAGAAAGTTAGTTTGTAAAAATTGATTATGTGAGAGTTTTTACTACAGGTCAATTGCCTATCGGATATCCAATAAAATGATAAAAGTTAAGAAAGAGCTGGTCCTTACTCAAGACAACCGTTTCAACCATTATAATGATGCTAAACCTTTTGAGTTCAATGAAGGGTTATTTATCAATTCCAAAAGACAATGACTCCAACTTGCCGTACAATATACCGTGCATTAATTTACTCTTTATATTTAATTAAGTATATCCATGAGAGAAGAAAGGGAGGTCTTTGGACTAGATCTACTCTAGAAACATAAAGCTACGTCATGTTCCAAACAACATAATCATATTGTGTCTAATTAGTTTCCTGCATTCTGAGAATCTCATTTAACAAGGCTTATCACTGTAAAAATCATCTTATATTTCACAAGGCAATCACAATTTCTAGTTCACTCAAGTAAGCTGGACTGTAAGGTCAATGGAAAACTACGATAAAAAATGCGCTTAAAATAATAATTTTAAACACATATTATTATAATGCAGCTACCTATGATTCCAAGAAAACGCCGCCTGTCTGCACGTCATCAGTCATCATAACTGGCTACAAAAGTGACAATTGAATATCAAACTTCAACTAGTTAAGACAACATACTTATGTAATCAGTAATCACATTAAAAGTCATCTAAGGCCATGCGAAGGCTATAAAAATCCTGAAAAACTCAAAATCCTTCGTAATAATTCAATGAAATTTAAACTGTCGTCAGAGATGAAAGGTAGTGGCATTCGCAGAAAATATAGCCTTAACATTGCATTGGTCAAACAAATTATTTCATGTTTGCACGCTAGCTAGCTATTATGAACCATCTATGAGATTTTGACTTGATAAACATAAATCAGGGTGAGTTTTGATGAGCCACAAAAAATAACAAGAACAATCGCAAGGTCAGTGTCCCTGTACCAAGCAAAAAATGAGTATGGCATATACAGAGAAACGAACAATAAATGACACGAAATTATTTAAGATAGCGTGTACGTACACACTTAGATAATCTCAATTAAATGTGTAAAAAACCATTTTTGTTTCAGGAGGACAAACAATACTTAATTTCTGAAAAGGCATACAAACAAGAAGAACTTAATGCCGTACTCCCCGACTGGGTAGCAGAGGGGTATGCTCAAGATAGTGCCCTCTGGGAACTGAAGCTGGTTCCGTTGGATGGAGACAGAACTGCTTTAGTTATGAAACTTCATCACTTGGTCGCTGATGGAGTATCTTTTATGTATCTTCTCGAAGAATTTTGCGACAGTGGATGGACAAATTTGCAAGTTCCAGATACCAGGCCATTCACACTGCCACATTGGATATATGCTTGGTATAGCTTTCCATGGAAGGCTTTGAAAGCATATTGGAAGGCAATATGTCGCAAAGGAATGAGACCCAAAGGTATAAAATTAAAATATTTTTAATCTAAACGCTGGAGAACACAAAGATGTGCTCCAGCGGGTGCGACATACTACTTTGATAACAGGTTTTAATTTTTTTCATAAATTACTTTTGGTGAAGTAGGCTCAACCGGTGAAGGATTTACTTCATACACAGCGTTTTCAATGGAAAAGCTCAAAGTAGTTCGTAGAGCCAACAAATGCTTATTTCCTTCAGTGTTGGCTGGAATGCTGTCTAATGCATTCCACAAACAATTTCAAAGCCATGGGAAAACAGAGGCTGTTGATATAGTTCGCATGGTGGTGCCCACACCTTATCCAAACAGACCTAAGAAATCTCTGGTCAATCACGTGTATGCAAAATATATTTTTTCTACACAGATTTCCATTTTAATGATGCCGCTGATATGTAATGAAAATTTTTAACATTTTTTCCCGATATTTCATCTTGCGTCAGAGGTTGGATTCATGCCGAAATGCCGATCGGTGACCCCCAAGCAATAAAGACTTTTGAGTCAAGCGTTCGCAAGAGCTACATTTCCGGCCTTCACGGAATCATGTGGAATGTGTTCCGAGGTCTATACCTGTTGCCTTCACCTTGTTTAGCAGTTTACACAGGTTGGGGCGAACGGAATTTACCACCGGTAGTCCTTACCAGTATACCTGGATCCTTAACTCCAGTTTCACTTCTCGGCCAACCTGTTCACTGCTCATATCCTACTCTTGCCCTTGGATGTTCAACAGGGTATGTCTTACATAATGGATTGATGATGATGAGGAAGCGTTGAATGAAGAAGAACGATGCAAACACTAGATTGTGTGATCATTAAAGTACTATCTATCATAATAACGGCAATATAACAAAATAACATCCTTTACACGTTTTCGCGAGAAGAGCGTTTAATTAGGTGACCTATTTTACCCTTCATGGCAATTTTATACCTGTCCGTCTATAGTCTGTCCTGTTGACCAAATTTTTGGCAAGTTTAGCTAGTGTTCCTCACACAAGTACATTATTACATCCTATTATTATTAGACATCAGACCAAAAAAGATTTTCGCTCGGTCGAGGTAGTAGCAAACATTATAGCAGATTCGCTGAATTGTCTATATTAGTTTTTTGTTTTGCCAACAAATTAGCATAAAATAACATTAATATGGGATGAAGGTTAAGGTAAATAGCGAGAATTACTTACGCCATGTGTCGCGTACCATTGAATACGGTACGTTAGACGTAAGTACAGTCATCCACCATGAAAAATTATTAGAAAAAATCTATAAGCGTGATGTTTGGATATTTATGATACATAAATATATATATTGTATGTTCAGGTAAACTGAAACTGAGAGTGAGTGTATACTTCTTCTTTGATACCTTTCGTCACTTATTATTTATCAACGTCATCATGTTTAACAGTGATTCTATAAAATAATTTGCTAAAATCTAAGCACACTGGTTTGTTGTATTATTACTATGTTTTATGTTCACAGGTGTAACGCATGCATGACCACATATGCGGACTCTGGCTTCTTTTCAATCAGAGTTAGTAAAGATATCATCTCCACCCAAGAGCAACTTGATGAGTTGGTTCACAAGTACATGCATGGCGAGTTGGATAACATGTATAATGATGTATGTGTAGAAGCAAAACTAGTCTATAAAATGTTGACTAAAAGAATCTACAAATTATAGAGTTTGATTATATAATTATTTGGAATGATATCTTTGCACTTTTCTGTTTACATCGGAAATGCAAAAAGCGATGAATATCATGAATATTTAATTAATTTTTCATACATTCTTGTTTTTGTTTTGTCTTCTAGGCACTTAATCAGGAAAACAAGAAGCTCAATCCGTACGTACAAATAGACTTATCAGCAACGTAACCAATTCAGGAATGGATTATTATAGACAATGCCGGCTACAGAATATTAATTGGTATTAATATGAGTAGAAGTATCATTGTCATCATCAACCATTATATAACAACCGGAATTTCCCCAAAAAATGCTAATTAAGCCAGTCAAATAAAAAAATCTTCAACGTCTGTTTCATAACGAAGCAATGAAGATACGGTTTTTCCATTTAGTCATATATTTGAGCTGTTTTGTTACATTTTTATTTAATTCATGAGCGTGTTTTCCATGATTTTATTACAATTTATATAGGCTGTTATTCATTTTATATAAAGTCCTATCCTGTGCCATGTTGTATGTGTATATTTATTTCAAATATCCACCCAAAAATAGAACATTCGCATTGCAATATATTTATTATTATTTTGTCATACTATGGCACTTAAAATGCAAAAAAGTTATTGTTAACTGTAAATACTATTTAACTAAAGACTCATTGTATCTTTATTAAAACATACAGATTGATCAACTAAGCATAAAGGAATGTTAAGTTTACTCTAATTTTGTTGTCGATAGTTTCAGGGAGAATTTGAGGGGTAAAATTTGTAAGTACAATTTGTTACAAGAGATCCGGTATTGCAATCAGTTGCTCAAAAATAGGATTTTTGAAAAACATTTTGCGTTAATATTGAATCTGTATATAATTAAAAATGAAAATGATTTTCCTAATATTACATGTAAAATTAAACATAAAGTTCATATAATTTTTCTTGTATAATTTTATGAATTATGAATACCCACTTACTATAGTGTACAGTGATATGTATATATTCAATTTATGTATACCCCCTACCCAACATCCTAGTATAATTTTAAATTGATTTGTTCTACGAAAAGACGCGCAAGGTGAATGCGACTGATATTTATTAGTTTTAGTTTTTTTTGCTTATTACATTTTAGTTTAAACTGTCGACTAAAGTTTGCCATTTTCGCCAATAATAGCTATTATGTATACCTATAAAAATCGAGATCTCAGTTTAAGTTATATTGTGGATGTATTCGTTTCTTTCTGTATGATTTATTATAAAAATGTTGAAACTGAAATGTGACACACTGTAAAATACATAATTTATTAGATAGACATTGATGTTTGCGTATATGACTGAATAAAGTGGTTAATTTATGTATTATTTTCAAAAATTTAATTTAACACTTACAATTAAATTACCTTATATTATAGGTACTTGTTTTTCACTATCATCATAAATGAAATGACCTATGATTTTACAGTACGCCACAAGAGTACAGAAATCAATACGCTCTCTAACGTGTAAAGTTGTAATGAAAGCGAATGAACAAAGCAAACCAAGCATACAAAATTGATGATTACAGTGGTTTTATGGGGTTTATGCAGATGGCTGACTATGTCATCTCTGAACTTTTCGAGTTTATCTGTACAAACGCGTGGATATATTTCAACAGTTAAGTATGTAGGTACATAATATTATGTACATAATATCGTTTCAGAAGTTTGAATCTAATTTTGAGGTTTATTTAAACATTTTTTCACTTGAATAAAGCACTACATGCAGATGTAAT
>JAHZMV010001474.1:0-14451 GCA_027743765.1 Coecobrya sp. COE2 | reverse complement strand
AACCTTACCATTTGGAATTTTAAAGATTTCCTTCTTATATACGACCTCTAATTGACTTTCTTACTATATTATTTTTGACTTTTGTATGTCAAATATGAAGCAATTGGCAAACCTATGGAAACTTTGCTTGCAAATGCACTGAATTAACTGATTTAACAAGCTGATCACATTCAGATCCTTGCTTAATTTTATTGTATGCATTTCTTATAAAACTTTGTAGTCCACCTTATGTGCTTTCGGTGCTGTCGAATAAATATGATGATAAAAATGGGCCAGTGCACAGTGAAGATTGATAGTTCTTGTAGCGAGAGGGAAATGTATAAAAAGATGCTACACAGTCAATCATCGTAATATTATTTTCATAGTGTAACATGTAATCTATAGATATTATCATCTATAATAAATAATATGATAGATGTAAAGAAAACCTTACTGTAATTCTTGCTGTTCCGAGTGTTGTTTTGACACTTGGCTAACAATGCGTAGCACGCAGAGTCTCCTCGTCCTGTAGTATATTACATATTATGGGTATAGAGTTGCGTTTGTAGTTTACATACATTCAAGAGCACGCTTTTTCTTTAATATCGGTTTTACCACCATCAGACTTTGCTAAAGTTAAGGATTACGGTAGCTAAAAATGATACACCTTTCGTAATTCTCTCTGGCATTTCGTGTTCAAGTAGATCAACAAACATTTGTTTTAATTCAAAAATGAAATGTAAAAACTCAGTTAAATTAAATCTGCCTGTGATGAAATAATACACATAAGAATGTATGAAAATTTAAATAGTATTCGTTCATAATACCGTGTCAGTTTTAGGAGCTTTATCTGAAAAAGCCCAGAAATGAATGGGAAAACAAAGCTAGCAAATGCCATATATTGGGTGACCATAATTGCATATCAGATAGACCGAGCGAGATGGTATCATGCAATTTTGATTAGATGAATGTATAGTATGATATCTTCAATAGTCCAATTCTTGCTCGCTTCACTGGTTTTCTTTCATAAAATTGTCTACAATTTATTTCTGTATACATATTTACAAACGGAATTGTCATACCTATGTTTCCATTCCATATTATTTTCCGCAACCCACTTTATCAGATATTCACAAAGTTGACGCTCTCTACAGTACGCACAAAAAGTTTATTTGCTTGGAATAACATGGAAAACTTTGTAATTTACCAAAACTAACAAACAAGTTATGCATGGGACACAATATTTTATTTAAGCATACATTTCCAGCAACGCGCAACTCTGTACGTCATTCACAAGCGTTCTAACGGCGAAAACAATATTGATAAAAAATTTAGTACAGAATATTTTCAAAACATAGGACAGTTTGTTGTACGTGGACATGGCATTTTCAAGAAATTAGGACAATGTACTCGGGTGTAAACCCATCCAAATATTTTGTTAGTACAAAAAAAGAGCCGAGAGCGGCAGCAGAATACCTTTAAAATGAGTAAAAATACTAGTTATTGTGGGCAGATTTCTAAAATAAGTAGAGTGACAGATGCTGGATTAAGGTAGCCGCGCAAGAAAACCAGATGAAAGTTAATAGTGGCAGAAGGAGTTACTAACTGCAGCCGTTTGAGCAACACAGGGAAGGAAAACGAGATGATCATGTCTTCTCAAGATTCAACTTGCATGAGGCATCGAAAACGCAGACTGATCAGTCAAGTCAAAAGAAAGATGCATCAGTGAGCTACGCATTGCGTATATGCTTACATCTATTATACCTTCCTTTTTTCCACAATCATATAGCTTTACTCTTCTTCACTTATAACCATTGTTACCGTCAAACCGTCATCATCGTGTGGAAGGCAACAAGCAAACGTCTTCTTCTGGTTGTAAGCAATGCGATAATGGTAGAAGAAGCGGTTCTGCTGCTGTTGTTGTAGTAACAACAAACTGATCTCAAGTGCACGGTTTTATACTTTTTGTGTAAAAATAATACATAATAGAAACGAAATGGTAGTTAATAGTTTGCTGTTCTGAAGGAAGAATTGTGTTAAAGTTTGAGTCATTGTGGGTTGCACTGCATCTTTCATGTTCTGTTCTGCACTCACGTAGAGTGTTTTCGTTGCGTATTTGTCTCACTGCTCAAATTTGGCTGTACGTTCATACATCTATACCTGCTATTTCAAACTCCATATCTACAAGATAAGCATTCATGTATGTATATAATATTCTCGCAAGATTACTCTAGATAGCTGTGTGAGTAAAGAAATATCTCTTCCTAACTAATAGAGCTGAGCTGTATATAGCGTAATACACTTATGAACGTGGTGGTTAAATGCAACCACTCGAATAATATATGAGCAGAAATGAAGTAAATGGTTGTATTGTAGGCAAAAGAAGGCACTTTTGGGAAAGTATGTAGTAATATCTTGTTTGGCTTTAGACTGGCTTCCTCCCACGAAGATGAGAGAGAAAGGTATGCATGTATGTAAGCATAAGCTACTATAAGGAATATAAAAGTATCCTAACACAAAACCAACGAAAAGTACAGCAATGTTCTCTGGCTCCTTTATTATTATTATAATATTATTATTATGTGTTTGTACGTAACATGTAACAAAAACGAAAAAGTAAAAGAGTATAAGCCATCACTTCACTCACACTACAACTGCTCACATTTTATATGCCTTTCTGCTGGTTAACCGTGTGGTTGTTGGTAGTGTTTGAGAATGAGGAGATTGTTCCTTACTACGACTACACAATACAAAAATTGCTGCTGCCAGTCAACGAAGCCACCACCAATGCTGCTGTTGCTGCTACTATTACTATTACTATTGACTATTACAGCTCGTCTTGGACTTAGCTTACCGACAGTTGAGTCTTGGTATTCATGCGATCAACATCCCCTCACACAACGTATCTTTCTCATGTCACCCATATGCTTAGAGCTAAAGGTTTACCACTGACATGTAATGAGTACTAAGAAGAATACGTATCCTATCAGCTTCCTAAATAATCTACAAGCTAAACTATCCTAAAGTTCATATCCCGGCTTTTTTCCAAGTGAGATCAATGTGTGAATACCTGTCAAAAATTTAATTGTGAATTTACCACCGTCAAAATCACTTTTACCGGTGTAAATCGCAGTTGTCAACGAACTCCAAAGTGTATTACGTGAATAAGGGAAAAAATTAATTGATCCTCATACATATATATTTGTGTAATAACAATTTACACCCCAGTAAGGATTCATCAAGCGTCATTACAGCAACTTTAAATTTTTTTTTGAAAAGTGCAAATGTATATTGCAGTAAGTGATCTTCAGCATGTGGTGATTGTAGTAAACTCATCATCATCATCATCATCCTACACAGACAGAATCATCATCGTCAGACAGACGAACGCACGTATACATTAGAACACACATTATGTGCAAGTTCATTGAATCATCAGACAGCTATTGCCAAGGTTTGTGCACGTTGTTATTGCGTATATCTGTAGCGTGCTACCACCACCACCAGCACAACTGAATGAATGTGCAGACGCGAATATGAGCAAAAGTTGACCCCAATTTCTTGAACATCATCAGTGTGTGCAATTATATGCAGAGATACTCTTTCTCCTTTAAAGATCCCTGCTCAGGTGTTGTTTCCTCCTGTTGCTGCTACTATTGTTAAAAAATCAGTTGCAATACGAGATCCATTTATATCGTTTGTCTCAATAATAAAAAATTTAGAACGTTTTCAACGTTTGTCGTAAAAGACATTTTTACTGGCGCTTGGGCCATAATATCTTCATGTTATATACTGACGTAATATACCATACGCCTTTTTAATGGGAGGAAAATGCAGTCATCATAGTGGCTGAGGGAAGGATAATGATGATGTAAATCGATTTCTCTATGTCATCTCAAATCGTATAATCTTTTCATGATCACATTTTTTATGAGAATCCAAAAGAAGCAGTTGATCATATATCCATATCATCTCGCTAGTTTCAATAAGGAATATATAATATTGCTCACATAACGTGTTGTGACGTTCTTGATAAATATGTACGGTATTTGGCATCGATAATTAGTTGGTCCCTTAAAAGAATTTTTTGAGCCATCAAATCATCATCAGTGTCACAAGGAAAGACGTGACTTTGGAACTTAATAAAAGTTTTAGGTTTAAAGATTTTATAATATACTCTTGCTAAAGACATTGTCAATTGTGTGTGTGTGTGTGTATGCTTGTGTGCCGGTTAGAAAACAGAAGCAGGAACAATAATTGCTCTTCATTATAGGAAAGTAGCAAGGACCGGGGCTGTTAATGGGTTTTCTAGCAAACTAGGAAAAAGACTCCAACTCCAGTGTGTATATACTGATATAATATATGGTATGAAATGGTCATGTACCAATATGTACCAATCACCCGTTCCCAACAACCTCCATTCGAACTCAATGATTTTACTCCTCGGCAGTAATAAACGAAGTGAATAAGTTTTTCTTGTCATGTGTGTAAGTTTCCATATACAATCTAATGTGTATATGTTCATGTATGTGTATTTATGAACAAACGGAACAAATAAACAGAATTACTAATTTGCCACAGAATCCCATAATCACATAACATAGCACACAATATACGAGGAACACGTTTTTCTCAAAGGAAGAAACTCTAAAATCAAACTTGCCTAATGCTAACAAACTCGTATCACACGAAAAGGTAGTTTCATGAATTCATGATATTACAAACACACACTAACGGTTGAGCTGTTTACAATCGTGATTTTCGCCTCATTTTAAAGATACATGCTCGTCGCTTTTAATAAATTGTGCAGTGAAGTCCTCTATGTATGATTCAAAGTTAGTTTTTTGTGTTTAAAAATAAAAGAGAGTGCATGACAGTTTTATACCATTCCTCAGAAAAAAATGTGAGAGTACATACAAGAAAAAGTATGAAGAAAATCATAGGATCGGGTTATTAATCTCTTATGATCCGGAACTACTTCGTATGCAATTTACCATATATATATGCGCCGCTGTTCGGCTGCCGGTACTACTGTTGTCGCTTTGCACGCAGCTACGCAGTAAAATGGGCAATTTTGTGAAAGGCACACACATGTCAATTTTTAATTCTCTAGTAATAATAATTGCGTAACTGCCTTCTTCGTTAATAAACACGTTGATAGCAGCAGTGGTTCGCTCCCTTGTTATAAAATCCACCGAATAATAACATTAGAGATAATAATTTTGGACGGTCACAGAAGAAGAATTAAATTCACTTTCTTTTTTCTCTCTCACCGTGTTTGTTTACAAACGCTTTGGCCTCTGCTGCAGACTTGAGCAAAGGAACGTACTATTATGAACATATTTATACGCAACTTCTGATGAATGAGCATCGCGTGTGTGAATTATTAGCTTGCAATCAATAAGGCGTGGTTCCACCTAACTCTTTCTAAGTTACAACTTTCGAAGAATAGTAAAGTAAGCTTATTCTTACACACCTCTCCTCAGCTACACAAACGAACAACGGCACGATAAAACGAACAGAATATCAAATGTATGTGTATATCAGTGTTGTTGTAACAGGAGTGCATACCAGTCCTCCACCAACACCATATATATATGTTTGTGCCTACTCTTATGCATAATGTACACTAACTAGACAGAATATTTTGGACTATTAAGCCTTAATACAATTATTATTTAGGCTCCGTCTGTGTTTCAAGTCAAGTGCATCAACCTAGGGAAAAAATTAATGCTTGCCACTGCTAGCTTCTTAGGAATGCAAACAAATCGAGACACAAGCTAAAACATTGTGTGATTTTTTTCTTTGATATATGAACAAAGAGCAACACAAATGTCTTGTCAGAAGTAATAATGAAGGTGGCAAAAGTTTTTCATTTATAAATACTACTATTGTACCAACATAGTTAGACATCCAGTATGTTATTATATTGAATATGAACTAGAGTTTCATTTGTCGATGGTACATACAGACTACAAACTACATCATATTATTATACTCATTGTCCTTATGTCAAATCAGGCTTGAAGGCAGCGAGGTTGTTAGTAGCTGCTGGCCAGGTGTTCTTACTCCTCAAACTTATGTTTGTACGGTTGTTCAATATCTACTGATGACAGGCACCCAGGAAGAAAAGGATTCAATCGGTAATCGATTACGAAGCAATTACTCCCAACCACCTACCATCACAAATATATTTCCTATCATGGCTGCTCTAGTCACCTCCGTTTGGCAGTGTTAAAGGAGCAAAAGGAAGCATTGAGAAGAAAATTCTAAAATGCTACAAACGTCAAAAGCCAACGGTGCTTTCCAAAGAAGCTCCAGAGAATGCGAACGCACCGGCAATAAGTCCATCGACAGAAGTAAAAGTAGCTACAACAATACAAAGACTGCCATGTCCTCTTGGTGCATTCCAGCAAAACTCATCCGGACTGACATTATTATACTAACGTACTAAACATTTAGTGTGTAATTGAGACATTCTTGTATAATTTGTTGGATTTGCATTCACAATAATTATTATGCAACGTCATTATCATTATAAGATGCACAACAACAATAATCACTGCTCTTCGTGTAAAATGCCTCAGGCCTGGGACTCATCTTCAACGTCGACGGTTGTCTCAGCAGATGAGGCATCACCATCTCCTACTATACCCACCTGCAATACAGTTTTACAAGAGGATCCAGTACAGCATCGGCTACATTGTCAGATTTCAGACTGTGTACAGTGTCGTTGTGATTCTGGATGCAATATGGAATTAAACTATTCTACCTCCACCTCCTCATCTTCAGAGAGGACGACTTTGCAAAACTGCTGCGGATATGGCTATGATCACCATCACCATGATGGTATTCCTGTCAGCAGAAAGCATAGGAGCGGTGCTGGTTGCATTATGAGCCACCACCGGCATAATTTGCTATTATCAACCCTCTCCCCCTCCTCGTCAACGCAATCATCACTTGCCGAAAGTTATCAATGCTGTTGTTGCAAGAACTGTCAGTATTGTTGTGTATGTACAGTAAACACTAGTAGTATTTGTAGTGATCATGTAACACCGACAACTTCAGTATCATCTAGCCATGTATGTTCCTGTGTTCGTAAAACTTTGAACTTACGACCTGAGACTAATAGTAACGTCAACACCGCCGATTCAGTGACCAATCAAAATCCAACCCACCACAGGAGAAGATGTAGCTGTTCAAGTTGGACGCTTGCGTTGGCGACCTTTTTTCAAACTTTCATGTCGCGATTCTCAGGTTTGGCTGGTTCATATATTTTTTTCCAATAATTTTACCATTTTTATTAGTTCATGCACTTTCCATAAAACACAACCTAGCAATTAATAAAAATTAGTCCCTTTGATTTCCATTCCATATAATAGCTCAAGAGTTTTTTTTAGAAATTGAAATAGCGTATCAAAAAGATGAATATCAATGTCGGGTTCAGGGACGGAGTCGAAGACTTTGTAAAAAATTGGCAATATATATGTGTAGGAAGGGGCACCTGGTACGTATACATTCAGATTAGTTTTCATGTTGTTAGATAAAAAACGGAAGTAAAACCAAGGATAATTTAAAATCTATTACATACGTCTCCCGATGGCCATTATGAGAAATTCCATTTTGAGAGAACAATGATATTGTTTTAATCCATTCATTTGGATTGTTTGTAGGTTTCAACAGTAATAGATTAATATAACTAATATGTCCACGGGAAAACTTTCCTTAAAAGTATGTTCTCTTTCTTTGAGTCTAGCTTTTATAAAAAAGCTATTATTATCGCGTTTCCCATTACGTTTGTACAAAGTGTTATCTGCAAAATCTCAGGAGTGTTTAAAGCATTTTTTTCTCTTCTTTTCTTTCGCATTTTCCACATTTATTTGACTATTTTCCCCTTTTATTATTAATCATCATTGTTCATTTTGATTGTGTTTTACCAAATTCAGGTAGCATATAAGAACCCAAACATAGAATAAAGCCAATGCAGCAGCAGGGAATAAGCCACATATAATGTTTATACCGTCATTTTATGAGAATTCACAGTTACTGAAAAAAGAAAAACTTTTTTCATTGCTGTTTCAAAAAGCTGTAAGATTTTATGTAAGGGGCAGGCAAAAGAGCGCAAATTTTTTGTGGTCAGTGACATGAACGAATCATTTATTTATTAAGTGGTTTTGCAAGGAGTGTGTCGTTCATAGTAGAAGTGGTGGTAGCGGGGAGCGTACATTTGATAAATAAAAAAGCTTCCATATAATATGTACATACATATGATTTAAGAACGCCATCACATCGGAACAATATGACTCTCTACCCATTATATTCTCAGCCAGCTTGTTTTTATCAGAATGGAATTTTATTAGCGTCTAGAGAGTAGAAAAATTATCTAAAAATTGCATGTGAATCAACTGCTCACGGCATTTCCTGAATTGTATAGTGTTGTCCCAATGCAACGGAAGCAGCCGGGCTTTATGGTACAGTGTGTACAGCTCACACGCTTCAACTTAAGCTCTGGTCAAAATATTAGCGACACAAGGAATGAAATTGTAGTAAAAAACAGTGGCATTTTTTAGTAAAAGTTTCACCGAATGGTTGTAGGGTATAATAGTATTATTGGCATGTTACTGTGAATATATGCATACATGTAGTTAGCAGCACTTTTTTAAGCATTGTATTATTTCCACCCGAATATTCTGTTTTTTTACTTGTTTGCCTGCCGCTACTCTGCTGTTTTTTCTATATCCTGTGTTGTGGACTTTTTTCCTTGTCTTCCGAATCAATATAGTTCCTGTGTGAGTGTGTTTGCTTTACTACTACTACTATTACTTGGGTGTGCTTTTACTCCTTTTGCTAGCGTTCCCCCTGTATAACCAGTTCCTGGTATTTTTACTATTGCGTTCTCCGGGAAAGCGAAAAAAGGCGTTGAGAGAAAATTATCGCTTTGATGACTGTAACTTTCTTCCACGTATATTATACGTAGTTTATTATATTATTCATAATGCATATTTCTCTTTTGTATGAAATATACGTGCATGCACTTCTTCAAGCCACATATTTTTCTTAATCCATAAAAATAGTTGTTTCTACTATAAATCCTCGAACATTATACTGTAATTTTATATTTTAATTTAATACACTTTTAATTTTTGGAATGTACGTGGATTTATGAAGGAGCAGCTATTTTTGCTTACAATTAACAAAAGTATGTAACTTGAAGAGGTGTATATCTAAGGTATATTTCTTACAAAACAAAAATAAGCATAACTTACGTCGTTTATTATAATGAATAATATAATAAACTACGTATGCCATACGTGGAGGAAAATTCCAATCATCAAAGTGATAATTTTCTCTTAACGCAATTTTTCATCCTGATTTCATAGCGTTATATAATACTTACATAAGGCCCAGTAATTGAGCAACATAAGCTGCAAAATGATACAACGTCATTGTCTTTGGTTGCCCTTTAAAAATTAGCAAACTATGCAAGAATATGAAAGATGTAATGTTTGGCATGTTTTTTACGTGAAAGCATTTGCATATTAACTGATGTTTACATAAAAAAATATTCATGTACTTTTGTTATGTAGCTCTTTCATCTTTATTGCTGTCCAGATCAAAAATAAGATGAATTTTAAAAAGCGTACTTCGCTCTGCAATATCTGTCCGGTGGGTTTGTATTATTTTGTAATAGACCGTAAGCTAGTGTGCATATATACCTAGGTACGTATGTATGTATGTATTGGGTAACCCACAGAAATTTCACACTCGCTCTTTCTACAGCAAAATGCTAATCCCATTTTCTTCAGTCTGAATAACTCAGTTCCATTCCAGTAACGAATGCAGAACTTGTTGGCGTATCAGCGCTTTACAGTTATTAGGACAAGTACCTTGTGAATTTGTAGCTCTTTCATCTTTATTGCTGTCCAGATCAAAAATAAGATGAATTTTAAAAAGCGTACTTCGCTCTGCAATATCTGTAGAGTCGGTTTGTATTATTTTGTAATATACCGTAAGCAAGTGTGTATAGGTATATACCTAGGTACGTATTACGTATGTATGTATGTATTGGGCTAACGCACAGGAATTTCGCACTCGCTCTTTCTATAGCAAAATGCTAATCTCATTTTCTTCAGTCTGAATAACTCAGTTCCATTCCAGTAACGAATGCAGAACTTGTTGGCGTATCAGCGCTTTACAGTTATTAGGACAAGTACCTTGTGAATTTCATAAGTATGTCATATGCAAATATTTCCATATCGTATTAATGCTTCTTTTGCAGTTCATGAGTCTCGCCGGCATTATGGCTAATTCGGTTAAGCACGACAGGCTTGGACTAAACTGGAGGAGAAGTCATGTTTAAATGAACAAATGCTAACTTACATCTTTCCTTACATCTATGTCACCACTATGCACCACAACTGCGCTCAAACGATGGAATTTGTCGTTTGTTTACATTTCTACTCGTGTCGTGTATGGTTGCTAACAAGCTCCTCGCTCTTCTCCTGCAATGTGATCATTAGTATCCAGTTGTTACATAATCTGCCTAAGTGAAATTCGCATGTAATGTATTTCGTAAGTTAGCGTAAAAGTGGCATCAGTATTTAACAGGCAGGCAGGATCATTCTCATTATCACGATAAGCTTTGAGGAAATTCCCTTTGATTGCTGATTAGTATGGAGGACGAGGACATTTATGTACAAGTAGTCGTTTTCTTCATAGACGGCTGAACGTGGTGGTAGAGGCAGAGGCAGACTTTCCTACGTGCTGAGCGGATATTATGGCTTTCTGTTCATTTTTACTACAATAACTGTTTAAGTCACTACTCTTGTTTTACGAAAAATTTACACCACAGCCACCAATCCAAGGAATCAGCTATCAGCTACCACACACTATAGTAGTATGAATTAGTAGCTAACTAAAAAATACGTGACATTGGTCCTTCCAAATAAATGCCATAATAAAAATTACGACTTTGATCGAAAATGTAGTACAATAATAATAATAATACGCTTTCCTATTCAATCTCTTGCATACAAGATATCAAAACTGTACAAAGGAAGGAGGTAATAGGATAGCTATATGCGGGAGAAATAATAGATGAATTTAATATCAGAATGAAAGACACTTTTTTATTTAGTATTTTGGTGGTTTCAGGAATCGTAGGGTGGTATTTTGTGAATGTAGTACGTGCCACACTATTCGAATCAGTCAGTTGTGGCATCATATTGGTATAAATTCACACCCTCATGCATGCTTGTAACATTCTTGTCATACAGAGAACTAATCACAGTTATCATCGACTTTGCTGTAGGTTGTTATTGTTAGAAATAAAATATCAAAAGGTGCATACTTTTAAATCTTTTACATGCAGCATACAATTCGTAAACAAAACTATTGAGTGCATTTTTTATTCAAAGGTTTTACTAGAGCTAGGTATATGATACACTGTGCGAGCATCAATGCGGGCATTTAGCAAATTAGTCATGAAGAGGGAGGTCGTCCATCCGTCACTTCCTTCCAAAATATCGATGGAATTGTTTTGTTTGTGGAAAGAAAAGTGCGATCTACCGGAAACTTATGTGTCGTTGGTTGGTGATTTCAACCCCTTCAAAAATTCATTTTATATGGTGAAATGTAATACAGTACATTTTACTGTACAATTGTTATCGTACACGCCTGTGTATATATAAAATAAACACGAAATCAGAATCAGTCATCATTAGTCTACCGCCTGTAATGTACTTACATTCTTTGTACTTTTTATATACATACGATAGCTTTTTGACTGAATCACCATATATACTTATGTAGCTGTGTACATGATCTCGTTGAGCTGCACATCCGCTTATTAACCTTACTAAGTATTCTAATGGTTACAGGTGAATGGTTAATGGAGCATTTATTGGTTTGAGCTTTATCCAAAAGCTTACCTCATAACCAAGAGCCCTTTCTCTTTCTTAAAATAAGTACTACGACACACACCTCGGGTACGATTGTACGACCACTATATGTACTCATCTCTTTTTGCGATTTACTTTTTTTCTATTAAAAATGCCTCATGTGTCAAGCAATTTCTTATTAATAAGACTCTGCTTATGAGATTTTGTTAATGTCAAATATGCAACAAGTAACGAAACAACTGCACAAAATGCAAACATTTTGGCACTGACATATTTATTCAAAGATACGGTTTGAAGGGCTCATAACTTAGGAAATTGTTTTCCGCTCTTTTTACATGTCATAAAAGTCACAGTAAATTAGTTCCCTTTAGTTAAGATAATGAGCAGCGCTCATCCGACAGATTACAAAAACCCTTCCTTGCACAAGTAAAAGATTAGCCAAACTGCAGTCAGTACTTAGAACGATAGATATTAACGATAACACACATATCATTATTATGTAGTTTGTTTGCAACTACTTACAAAACAACCATATCGTCACTTACTTTATAGGCTCTTGCTTTTAATAATGTGCGTTTCATACTTTACGAGTGGAGAGGACCGCAACTTTATCTTCTGCTTTTCAGTTAAGGAGATATGTAGATAGATTTAGAGCGGTATGGATGGGTCCAAAACACAGGCGTGTTTCAACGTGTGTGTGTGCAAGAGCGTAATTTCATTTTTGTCTATTTCGCTGCAAATTGTTATGATGACTCTGAAGGGTTTATGCTATTGTTGCTACTATCTATTTTTTTCTTCTTGTCTTAAATCTTCCTTGGTTTGGGAAGCCTTTAGAAAAATCTAATATAAAGAAAAAACGGGATGGCTTGTTTATAGTAGAAATGATTTTTTTTTGCTTTTTGATGACCACTATTTAGTGTAAGCTGAGTTGTTGAAAATGGGAAAAGGCGGCTCATGTATCTATGATTATAAGTGATAAAACAAGAAGTAACAATCGGTTACTGCAAAGAAGCATACCATACACTCCATCCATTTCACGAATAATAATATTAGTTTTCCTTACGTGTAGAGAAGAAAGTTTAAAGATGAGTTGATTGTTCTTGACGTTGTCAGTTCTCTACCCAAATATACTTATTCCTTGACCATAACAATAGGGATACATATTATATAAAATCATGACTAGGTATATAATATATACGTACATAATATATGGGGCTATGTTATTTAGATTTTATTATATGCTCTGTTTTTGTGCACTCTATACATCTGCTATGAGAATTGAAGAAAAAAGAGCATCATCGAATCCAATAAAGATGAGTGAGTGACAAAATTCTGTAAACGAGCAAGAAAATGAGTAGGTTGGAAGAAAGGAGATGCTGGAATCTGAATTAGGATAAATCGGCTTTGACTTTTAGTGGATGATGCCGCATGGGCATGAAGAAGAAGGCAATGTCCATCTCACCATCATCATCTACTCGTCCGTCTTCCAGATTTTTAAGACATTGTCTTGTTATAATCCACATACATACCTACCTTCCTATTACCCCCAACCCCCATTGTTGTTGTTTGTCTTCTCTCTCTCTCTCTCTCTCCCTCGCAGCAGCAGCATCTAGTTAAAAGCCGATTCTTAAAACTAATCCTTATTATAGAGATGATGGAAAAAGCCGTGGTTCATTTTCAATGGCATGCATTATATTCCTCTGAAGCAAATATTATCTATATGCACTACTATTATTATTACCAAGGTACGCATCTATCTCAAATGCCCACTTCCACATTACATATAGAGGGTTAAAAGAGGGAACAGAGCAGCACCACCACCACCATCTCTCTTACCACCAACCACTACACCACTTTTTACCTTAACCTGCTAAGTAGACAGCCACACACATTGTTATAGTCGACTGGATCGTCCACCGTCCTACGGCGAAACAGACTTTTTTACACCAGAGACCAGGGAGATAGAGATGCCTCTGAAAAAATTAACCTTTTCTCATTTCCTTTATAATATTGCATATTGTTGATATGTAAGGAATGATGTTGCCTCTGTTTCTCTTCTCTCTTTCCTTCTTATGGGCATAGCTAAAAAAGTGTTACCTTCTTTCCTTCTTCTCGGGCTGCCTTAATCGTCATCATCAATATTATCATAAGAAGTGGTTGTAATGGTGTGACTGCTGCATCAAAATTTGGATGTTTTCTTCTGTTGTTGCTGTTGATGCTGTCGAGAAGCTTTTTTGCTGCTTGATTTGTGTATGAATACCAAGAGCACCATACCACCAACTTGCTGTTGTTGCATTCTTACACTAATACCATACAACATTCTCATAGTTTCGGGGCAGTCATGCTGTTCAGGTTGTTGTGACCTTTCCCTGGCGTACTGATTTATGAATTTGTTTAGGAATTCGTCGCCCAGTAATTTAGTGGACGTGCCGGTAGTGACGGTATCTCCTCACCTGTGTGCTTTGTGAAACTGTTCAAAAAGTGACTTGTTAGAGACAGAAAATCACTTCTTGTTGTTGAAGATGAAGGGCTTTGTTGAGCCTTGCTATATAATAATATGACGATATTATTG
>JAHZMV010001473.1:0-11543 GCA_027743765.1 Coecobrya sp. COE2 | reverse complement strand
AAAATCATGTGCTTAAATCTCTTTGTGTGTTCACTACTCCTTCATCGTTGTATTTTGACTACTTTTGCATCAATTTTTTTAAAGGAAATCCCTTAATGAATGGGAAGTCACGGTTTCAAAAAAATAATATATATATTTAAAAGTTATTCTGCTCACTCACTCGGTTCAAAAGTACAAAGTGATTATAATATACAGAGAGGATGAGAAGGAGGGACCCTCCACGTAGAAAAGGGAATGAAAATTCTGGAAATGAAAATATATATAATTCTCCACAAAAGCAACACATGTTCGATAGTAAGTTAGGTGGTAAATGCCACTGCTGTCGATGATGATAGACACTATCCATTGTCCACCTAATTAAGGTCCACTGTTAGCAGGTTTTCCCTGTCAAAACTCATGTTCTCATTTAAATATTATGATGAAAAACGTCAAAGGAGAGAGAAATTTACTTATTTTGGGCTGGTGTAGGCTACAAGCTAAAGAAAGGAGGAGTGGTCCAGTTTTTAACTTGAACAAACAGTCATATAACATACATTCCTCGAGTAGCACCGGATAACCTGACAATTGACAATAAATATAATTTTGTTTCTTCTCCGTACAAGAAAGATATACGTACACTGTTTGCAAGTGTTTTGTGGTGGTGCTGTGACAAGCTGTCATAAAGGTTGACATTTTTCTCGTCAAATCCAGCACAAAACCGTCAGTGCATGCAAGTAGTTTCATTATTATTCCTATTTATACTACGCACATTGTATAAACATACGTACTTTTGTGTATCCACCCATCATTTCCATTTTAGCTACTAAACTACCCTTTTGTGTTTAAATACGTCCTGTGTAATAATACAATAATGAATTTTTATTCTGGTATTTGTTTTCTGAATAATCCATCCATGTCTCCTGCATAGAAATATTATACACAAAAATGTACACACACAGGCATGCTAAAAGTTGATGATGATCAATGATAATAAAACAAGGCAACTTTTGGCACAAATTTTTTACGCAACTACTACAAGCAACCTTATAGCTTCCGAATTACAAGATATTTTGACAAAATGCCCTGTCCAAACAGGCATTAGAGTGTATCAGCAAAAGCAGAAACGGAATTTTAAAATCTGATTTATCCTCACATCACATTCGAGGAAATATTCTCAAAACAGAAGGAAAAAAACTTTTTTTTCTCTCTCTCTCTCCACACAAAGATTTATCGTTTTATAAACGGTGAAATGGTAATGTACACATATGTTTTCCTCAGTTCACTCAGTTTTTCTTAACATTTCTCTTCAAGTATTCCTATTATTTTGGGCAAATTAACAGAAGCCAGCAGCAAAAAGGAGAAGGCGAAATAACCCATGCATATGTGTTTCATGTAACTTATTCCTTGTCTGATGATAATAATAATGTGGTATATTACAGCAGAGAAAACTGCACTGTTGACATGTCTCTTGTAAAAGAGAGAGAGAGAGAAAAAAAAATTATGTGCGCACTGCGTCTTCTTCTCTATTTGCTTCTTGTATTATGTAAAGTACGGTGGTGGTGTTGGCGGTGGCAAGTAACAGCAGGAGTGAAATTATTTATTGGGTGATAGGATTTATTATCGGTTTGCCCTGGTGCTAAATATAATTATATAAAAAGCCGACATGTGGGTATATACCGAGTTTGTAGTATAATAATGTACATTCATAAATCTAGCCATTTACCCAAACTAAAGTTTTTTTCGGGGGGTTTCTCTCTCCTTCTTCTTGCAACGACGACGGTGTGATGGATGAGGATATTCTTCGCTTGTTGCACGGCAAACTGACTGGCTCACATTCTTTATTTCATTAAGAAGCGCAGCAAGCTGTTATAGACGAAGAATAAAAGAAAGAAGAAAGCAAAAGTGCTGCTGCTTGGTTTTGTCGTGGCAGTCGTCGTGATGCAATATTATTATCAAGCGTGTGACTTGGCTCTGTGTTGGCTGAAGAAGAAGACGACAAATCCATACAAATGTGTGTGTGTGTACGTACTTGGTACGCAACGAGAGCAACAAGGAGTTGTGTAGTCAGCGAGCAAGTGCAGTGCATTCATAAAAGCGAATAACTACTATTTCTTCCTTTGTCCATAAATTAGAAGGTTGTAAAATGCCAGTTTTTTTTGCAATCTATTACCACGGCTGTCGTGAAGCTGCTAACTTATGAGCTCATATATAGACTAGTAACAAGACGTTATTGTAATGAAAAACACACATATGGCGAGTAGTAAGTAGATAGGTATACAAGTTTTTTTTGGGAATCTTTTTTGGTATGGCATGTTAAGATCTCTATGTGACTTTTTACGAGGAAAATATATCACAATATCACATCATTTATTATTAAGAGATAAAAAGAAGTTATTGGGTGAGGAGGAGAGGCCAGAATAAAATGGGAATCTTTTTTGGTATGGCATGTTAAGATCTCTATGTGACTTTTTACGAGGAAAATATATCACAATATCACATCATTTATTATTAAGAGATAAAAAGAAGTTATTGGGTGAGGAGGAAAGGCCAGAATAAAATTATTATTGTGCATTGCATTTTATACAGATTGAGTTATCATTTCGGTGCAAAAAGGATACATTATCTCTGTCATAGTGCAAAAAATGCAACACCCTGTGACTTTTGCAAGGTGTATTTATGATGGAAAGGCTAATAGGGAATTGGAAAATGATGACAATAGAAACTTGAAACTTTTTATCAGTATTGGTTTTTGTTTTTGAAACTTTTGTTTTTCAAATCAAGAGAGTATTATATTTTTCATTGTTTTCTGTATACCATGTTCCTTTGCGTATCCCCCTACTGGAATATAAAGTTTCCACAAAAGTTTTTCCAAAACAGGCAAACTATGTGAAAGATATAACACAATAGATGGTGAGATTCAATTTCCTCCCCAGGAGAGAGAGGAAAAGTTTTTCCCTCTTGGAATATAAAGTTTCCACAAAAGTTTTTCCAAAACAGGCAAACTATGTGAAAGATATAACACAATAGATGGTGAGATTCAATTTCCTCCCCAGGAGAGAGAGAGGAAAAGTTTTCCAGTTTCTCTCTTCCAGTCATCAGAGTTGCGGCAAAAATTAGTTTAAAATGTATAAGTGCATCATCGAGTAAAAGTGTATAGCAGGAACAACAGACATTAGCATAATAGCGCACTCTAAAATCGATCTAGTGGTATTAAATGAAGGAAAAATAATTCACTTATAAAAGCTGGCGTAAAGACATTCTTTAAAGTTAGGATAAAAGTATAATGGGTCTATTGACGAGGAAGTAAGTTTGAATGATATTTTTATGCTGATGGTGAGAGAGATGATGAGATTAGAGCGACGCCGAGAGTGACGAAGATGGTTGGTGGCGGTACTGCTGTTGATGGGGAAAGAGCGAAAAAGCTGGTAATCAAATTTAAAGGTGCTAATCCATTCAAATTGTGATGATGATGACGGGATCATGTTAATGTAGACTAAGCTGTAGGAAAAAAATGGGTGGAGAACGAAGGTGACGGGGATGATGATGCTCACACACATATATATCCTCTTATCTCTGTGTATCTTTTATGTTGACAGTTGTGCAAGTGTGAATGTAGTAGGTACTTGAAAAAAATGCTTGAGGATGATATGATGTTATTATGACGAACGATAAAAGATGCCATCAAGGGGAAGAAATCTGATTTCGCTATAGAGCGGAACACTCTCCATCAAGTGGGCATGGAGTCTAGTTTAGCTTGTCGAACGTCAAACATTTTTATCCTAGTAGACTTTTACGAAACCTAATTTCGTCTACGTCCTATAAAATTTAATTACATTTTTTTCCTACTCGCAAAGGAAGAGTCGATTATGAAAAAAGGAATTCAAACGGAACATGAAAGCTTACATATAACCAACACACATACATGGTTTAATTGCTTACCTGAGTTTTATTCTCTCTCTCTCTTCTAGTTATTTTTACTCATTAACCTTCCGAAAGTTATTACTTTTTTCGCTTTTGTTGATAGGCATATTACATAAGCTCTTGTTTATATAAGAAAACCCAAACACGTTATAGTTATTACACAACACAATTTTTATTGTTTGTTGAACAAGGAGTAAAAAAAGTATGTGTTGGTAATAATAACGTTCCTTTTTCCGATCCTGTATATCATCATCATTGTTTTTTCATGGTTATGCGTTTAGATGTTTTTCTTTCTCTGTTTAAGTAAGTCGATAGTAAATGGGTTGCTTCAGGGTAGAAAATGGACAAGTAGAGTTCCCTTTCGTTAGAGAAGTACACATGTAAGTCATTAGCTTTGAAAAACATTAAGCGTTATGTATTTCCTTTGCACAGAAAAACAATAAGTCTGGACAAGATATGATGAGATGCTTGAGGTGTGTACTGTTGATTTTGATGTTTCTCATTTTCTTTTTTGTTAGCGTGTTTTTTACCGACACACGACTAGACTGGGTCTACAATAGACAGGTAGAGCGTCTAGAGTGGAAACAAAAGAAACTAATGCGTTTGTTGAAATTAAGAGTTTGCAACCTCGGCTTATTTGGAATATAATTATTATGCATACCTGTAAATCAATTAAAGTATTTTGTAAACTTTTAAATATGTGTTAGAGTTAAAACAGGTCAGGTACAAATAGATGACCAATTTATTTAGAAATCCAAGTAATAGTGCTTCGACCTGATTTTTTCAAGAACAGCATACGTGCCTTCCGTATCACCGTTACAGCTAGTTGGTGACGTTTACGATGCTGTTGACTGAATTATGCACTTAAATTACCGCATAACTTACCCCATCCTTCAATATAACTCAACATCTAACATAACAAAATATCATCATAACTTTTTGAAATGTCAGATTTTTATAAACACTAAAAATTACAAAGTGGATTTTTATAGCACATTCATTTTTCTGCGTACAAAATGTACTCAAATAGGAAAACGGTTCTTAAAAAACTTGTGGTTTAAAAAAAAACAATGGTGATTATCAGATAAGCTCTTGATGATATGACGCTGATTACATAGTAGGCAAACTAGTAGCAGGGATTTTATTCACCAAAAAATTCAAATCCACTAGCACTCATACAAAATTCTCATACAATAATGTCCTGTCGTCGTGTTATATTTCCCCTTCTTTCTTTTTTAAACAATTCCACCATGTGACGAAACAATGAATTTGTGATAATAAAAAGGCAGTAAAAAAGGAAGATTTTAAGGAAGGCAGAGAGCTCTTCCCCAGTTGTTTAGGCTCATAAAAAACATAAGCACTTATGCTTTAACTATGACTCTGTGACCACCACGCTATCATCATATTCATTCAGCATTATTTTTTACATCCTTCTTTCTCTCTCCCTCTCTGATTATCATTATTATTATAATACAATAAAAACCGTTTTATTTGCCAGCGTGCATCCCAAAAAAATCCTATATGCTCTTTCTCTCTCTCTTTTATGTATGCAAGTTAAGAGATAAAGATAATCATAATTAAGTAAGTAGCAGAATGTGTGTGTACGCGCTGCTGTGCTGGTTTATCTTCTCAGGGAAAAAAGAATGGGATACAAGCAGTCCTTTTATGCTTTTTCAACAATACTGAAAATAAACTTCATGCTGGTTGTTGCGCATCATGTCATGTGGGTAGGCTTTTTTAACACTTTGTTACTTTGGTTGTGGCATGATGGCTATAGGCACTTATTATATTACTCACTCTCGTCTCGTGACTTGTTTTACGAATAGCGCAAGCAGGTGTGTATTTGTTGAGTATATATTGTTGTGTGTAAAGTAATCATAATTATGAACGTATTTAAAAACAAATACGGAGGAGAAAAATCTGTGCGAGCACCTTGTTGTCGTGTTACAATAAGTAAAAAGATGTAATTATAACGTACGGGTTTAATTACTACACAATAGTTTGCAATGAATGCATTATTGTGTGCATGTAAAGTGGTTTTTTTTTGTTTTCCTGTTGTTATTTTCTTTGTCATTTAACTTGGAAATTATTAAATTAGTGGGAAAAACCAGGCTTGTATGTACTATTCTTATAATACGGTTTGTAATTGAAATGGGAAGAAGTAATTAGCGGATAGAGAGAGAGGAGATGCGCAGAGAGCGCGGACGGACGTGACATGCCAAATAGAATTACCAAAGAGGTTAATAAACAATAAAGTTATCAGGATGGATAGAATGTAGTGTGAGGATTTGTGACGAAGGATGAAGAGAGCTCTGAGAAGAAAAGCCGTCAAAATCACAGTGGAAACCAAAGCGGTATTATGGAAAATGGAAGTTGGCCAGACGGGAGGAGGAGGAGATGAAGTCTAAATAGGGTGCAATCTCAGCAGTGGTACATTGATGAATGATGAATTCCTGGGATTTTGTTTTGGCATGTCAAGTGGTACTTGTATGACTTGTGATGTTGTTGTGTTGTGTGCGGCCGTTGTTTAGTACTTGAGAGATAAGTGGTAGCTGTGAGAATTACTCACAAGCAAACAAATGATGATGACTGACTTGAGTGAAAAATCTGAAAAGAGAGAAGAAGAGAAAGTGTTTATTATCCAAAATGGGCCGGGCATTTAAAAAATATGTTCTATTCAGACCTAAAGCATTTCCTCTCAATTATTTCCTCATTAGGAAGCATGCACTCTTTTTTAGATCTGGAAAACAGAGAACAACATAGCATTTTAATAGACCACACTACTATGTACTTTTCTAAAGAAACGATCCGTAACTGACCGTCCTCCCATCATATAATCCTCATCCATACACTTTTAATGATGATTTTTTTAGTTGATGTCTGTCTGCTTCTACTACTGTTTTAAAACTTGTAAAATCATGACTCGTTCACAAAAAATTTTACGTATCCGTGTGCAGCTTTCATGCATTGCCATTATTTGTACCTTGACAGTTGTAGGTGGTCCTGTCATCTCTAAAAAATACATATGGCTGTGTTGAATTCAACTTACTTCTCGTGGTAGTTATACCGGTAATGTGCCATTTGCCTGATCGTATTCTTTTTTTTTGACTGATGGATAGATAGAATGGAAACAGATAATAATGCATAATGATGATGACTGGAGAAAATTACTTACTCTCTGCAACCTGAACGGAGTAACTACTTTTTTTTCTACCCACAAAGACAGGTAGACTGAAAACTGAAATGATGCTGATGATTTGATGAGGTTATAATAATACCTGATCAGAGTAAAATGGACTGCTGCCTGGTGAATTTTTTTTCAAGCACGCTAAAAAAATTGTATTTTTTTCTCTTAAACCAAAGTGCAACGTATATAAAAAGTCGAGCTCAGGCAGTAGCTCTCTCTATGTCCCCCATAGCCTATTATTAAGCTGATCATACTTCCAAGTTGAAACTACTTGGTTGTCAGTCAATCATTGTCAGTCACATGCAAACCTTTAGTCATAATATTAATGATGATGGTGAAATACCAGTAAAAAAATCTCTTATACATTTTTTGGCTGAGTGCGACTTAAGAGACCACCTTGTATATTATAAAAAACGCACACAATGAGCAGTATGAGTAGCGGATGGCGATTTCCTTAGGGAAATATTTTTGTGTGTACTCGTTCGATGCATTCTACACGACAATGATGGGGTCGTCAAACATGTCAAAAGTCGAAAGCCTTCTTGACACGTCATTCAAATGAGAGAAAAGTATGTCTTGTGTTGTGTGTTATTTTGGAGGAAAATGCCGATATGATGAATAAAAACCAGCTTCTGAAAAAAGAAAACGATCTGTCACGCAGCACCACTCACGCACGCACGACCCTGTGGATAATAAAAATATATATAGCGTATTTGTATGGGCTCTGAGTAATAATCTCGGGTCGTTGTCGGGATGTATTTTACTCCTGCGCACAACACCAACTATTATTATTATTATTGATTCTAATTGAAATCGGAAGACCAGGAATCAGTGACTCACAAGAGGCTCGAGAGGTCATCATCATGAAAACCGACACGACCACGTTCGTTCGGGACAAAAGAGAGAGAGAGATATTGAATGTCTTTGACAGATGACAAGTTGATCATCATCTCTGTATACCAACTAGTAATATTCTTAAGAGAAAGGCAGGAAAAAATTACTCAATTCTATTTTCAATTTAGAATTTTTTTCTTTTCCAATTAATATAGTCGTGATCATAATAATTATCAAATTACTCNCACGACCACGTTCGTTCGGGACAAAAGAGAGATATTGAATGTCTTTGACAGATGACAAGTTGATCATCATCGTCTGTATACCAACTAGTAATATTCTTAAGAGAAAGGCAGAAAAAAATTACTCAATTCTATTTTCAATTTAGAATTTTTTTCTTTTCCAATTAATATAGTCGTGATCATAATAATTATCAAATTACTCCCATGAAATGATGATATGGCTTCCCTCTGTCCTTTCTGGACCTCCTTCTCCTCAGTTGTTCCCACTATTACTGCCTATTCAACAATTTAATTTTTTTCTCATAGTTTATCCTTCTCTCTCTCTCTCTCCCTTTCTGACTGACATGATAATAGGTTTGCTGCTGACATCTTAACAAATAGTGTGGCATAACTATAACCATTGTTGTCTGATGACAATTTTCATGTCATCATACCACCACACACACAAAAATACCTACATGCACATTGCATGAGAAGATCCATTCAGTCACAAAAAGTTTTTGTCTCCTGGCCTGTCGTCGTCCGTTTGTTCTGAAGTCCCATAAATTTATTACGGCTGCGCTACCCATGCTGCTATGCCGTTTCAATCAAGAAAATGAGACGGGTTGATGATAGCTTCTGTTTACTAACAACAATAAATTATTTCCTATTATTATTGCTTTGTTCTTATGATCATCCTCTTGTTTTGTGTGTCCATAAATAATAATACACTATTTAAAAAAATATATATACGACGAAGGACATACATCCGATCTCAAATGTCACCACCACCTTTTTGCTGATAGGCAGATGTCACTGAAAATGATGGGAATGCATGCAAACGCGAAAAAAGGAAATGAAAGAAAACTGTGTTGAGGGTCGTAGCATTAATGAACACTGCAGTTATTTTCGAACATGCGTGTATTTTTGTGTACATAAAAAACATGAGTAATTTGTGATTTGTGTATGTACACAAGTTTAATGCCTTGAAGCCATGAAAGAAGCATACCTTCTCATAAATTCCGTTTTTTTTATCAAGTTCATTATCTGTCTTGCATCCACCATTTACCGAATCAACTTGATTGCAATCACGAATTACCATCATTTTCTCTTGATTTCTTTTCCCTACCACCGTTCCCATTAGTAAGTCAGGACTAATCAAAATTCGTACTAATTATTAGAATTTTTTCTTGTACAAGCTCATGAAGAGTTACCTTTTTTATTCCTTAATGCTCGGGTAATGATACGCAAATTTTTTGGGAAGGAAAGCCTCTCTATAATTTTCCACTTGTCTAGATTGATTCACATTCCTCACCACTTTACTTGACTGACGACGACAGTCAAGCAAGAAGCAGTGAACGTGTGTGTAGGCTGAGGACTGGTTCACGGGAGACAGACATGGCATAAAAATTACCAAGAAAAATTAATATTTTTTCTGCGATGCGCGCGGTGGTGATCTATGATGCGAGCATGATCATCACTGATGAGATGAGAAGTTTGCAAAGTGGAGTCTGTCTGTGTCGGTCGATCGATAGGCTCTGGTTATTCAGTCTTCTCATTTACAAAGTTATATGCATTTTCAAAAGATGAAGTTTCTTCTCTCCTCTCGCGTCATTGGTTTTATTTTTTTTATTACCCACACAGAGTCCTTATTTTCTTTCTTGAAAAGACGACCAAGAAGCGAGCTGCTAGAGAGAGTTAAAAAAGAAGCGTTCATTAATATTCAAAAAAGGAAAAAAAATATTATGAAAGAAGAAGGGACGCATCAATAAAGCATCTCATCTAATCATCGTGTGTCTGACTGGTTCGCTATCTCTCCTTTTTTTAAAAGTGACTTTTAAGAAAGACTGGAGTATATAGTTGCATACAAGAAGACATACCGAAACGAACAAAAAAACAAGCTTTTGAATAATATGTATGTATATATTCCCTAGTATAATATCTTATCTAGTTACAAGGAGCTTTTTTTTCTTTCTTCGTCTGCCAATATGAACAATAGGACATCATCGTCTTCAACATCATTACCGTTTTCTAAAGCAACCACACTGATACTGAATGGTTAATAAAAAAAATGGGAATCTTCTTCCATCCTTCCATACTGTACTGGTGGTAGAGAAGTAATCAGAGATGGTTTACCTGCTGGAATCTCCTCTCTATTCTCCAGCTAGAAAGCTATTATACGGAGAAAAATTCATAATAATTTTTACGAGCGTATTAAAAGACAGCAAGTAACAAAAAAAAACCACAATGAGCGATTATTTTTATTATCGTATACCTTGTGCCAGAGAGAGAGAAGAAACGCGCGTGTACGATAAAGAATGGAGCTTTTTAAAAAGATAATGGGGGAAGGAAAAAAATCCCTTGGAGGGATGGAGCATACAGAGAAATGTTGTTAGTTAAAACTTACTTAAACGTGTAACGAGAAAAAAATGATGCATTATTATGCATAAATATGAGGTGTATCTTTTTGCATACATTTAAGATTAAATAGCAAACTAAATACTCGTTTGAAGTTGTTACTGTAAATATTTGACAAGTTAACAATTTAAAATATTAAAATCAATAGGCAAAATCAACAAAACGATAAATATTGAAGAAGTCAACAGTTTACATATTTATTATTTCACTCTAAATGAATCTGTCATCAATGTAAAGTTATAAAAGCTTTCAGTCAACAATCCAACATGAGTTGTCCAGTGATTTTTCTACTTCACTTCTTTAACTTGCAGACCTACAACAACAAAAAATCAACCTTACAATTAAATTCCATACTTTAACTACCTTTACACTTTAAAATGTACTGAAAACGGTAACTTTTAAATACCTGGTGGCAAGGTCCTCAATTTCTCCCCCCGCTCAGCGTCAGTGGTCAACATTTAATTAAACAACACATCAATTAAAAATAATTTAACCAAACAACAAACCTTCAGCATCTTCATTTTAATTTCCTGGCACTTTAAAAACATTAGTTTAGTTTACTTACCATCTTTACAATTAGCTAATTGTAATTCCTCCTTAATTAGCCCAGTTAAGTTAACCTTTTTCACAACAATTAGCTGCACAATTAAAAAAATTAGCAAAAATTAATTCCCCCAAAAAAGCTGCATTCACTCAAGTGCATTGAATAAGCTCGACTGAGCACACTCGGCACAATAATCTTAGCATCTGCTATTTTTAGCTTCCAAAAAATTTTACCGCCAAATATTTATCTTCACAATGCCCCAATTTTTTATGATACTTTCTTTCTACATGCTTAAAAGTAGGTCTGCAGTTTTCACTGCAGTTATGCAACTCTGCTTTCTACTTTCTCCGTTCACACCACCACCTCACCTCATTTCTCCACCTCCACCACCACTGCTGCTGCACCGAATCCTCCATAAATTCCCGTCGTTGACGTGTCT
>JAHZMV010001472.1:0-11475 GCA_027743765.1 Coecobrya sp. COE2 | reverse complement strand
GTTTCAAAGTGATGCTCTGCCCGTCGAAATTTGTAATCTGCCCTGTGGTCGAGCGCAATACACAGGATCGTTCTTTTGTGATACGTCCTTACGTAAAAGTGCACATACACACATTCATCAAGTATCATCATTATTATCAGAGAATCGCATCATCCTCTCTGATATTCAGGATTAGGATCATCAAGAAAAGATGCTCTGGGATGATGAGATGATCCGGATGGTAAGCCACCACAATTTCTCACACAGGGACATACAGAGAAAAATTAAGCGTGTTTTTGTTATTACGCGACTTTGTATTTGAGTCTTGAGTCTTCAGCAAGATAATCATTTTACAATCTCCATCCACATAACATAATACAGAGCTACTTAAGAGAAATTAGTAAACTAACTTAAGAAAGATGCTCCTCACATGAGAGTGGTAGTGGTGGTTTGTCATAAGAAAAAAGTTTGTAACAGTTTGTAAGAGTAACTTGAGAGAGAGAGAGATGTTTAAAAGAGATTAAAACACCGCCTTCTTAACTTGTTCCTTGAAATGTGTCTTGTTATTATTTTGTCGTGCTCCTTATTTTTGCAAACATTGTGTGATCTGTGATGAATTTGCAGAGAGAGAGAAAATGAATGTTTTTTTGCGACATGAAGAGAAGCCGAGGAGGAATGATGTGAGTGAGGAGGAATGAGAATAATAGGAGGAGAAAGAGAGGAGATCATCTCTCTACATTTAAGTAAATCTCTTGTATGGCTACATATACAAACTTATTTTTTTGCATACATTTTTGCAAGTGGATAGAGATTAAAAGTGAGTTAAGTCTGTAAAGTAGGCAGAGTCTCAAATTGCCTTGCACACTCACTCTACTCGTCTGATGATCTGACGTCGTCAAGTTCTCAAAGTGAAAAACAAGTCAATAAATTCATCATCATCTCGCGATTCTCGCGAAAGAGGAGAGAGCAGCGGAGCGTCAACAACAAAACAAAAATATTTCATTCAAGTCATCATCCATCCCACCAAAGTCGTCATCAGTCATACAAATGCAGTGAGAGAGGTGCGCATACACTCAAACAGAAAACTTTTTTTTGCACAGAAAAACAGTTTGTGCATCGTTTTTTTTTGAGGAGACAGTGACTCCTCCTGAAAAAATGAGGAGGATGAGAGGTGGATAAATATGAGGATGATGAGTGTATATGATTGTTGTTGTGTGGATTTAAACAAGGTTCATTATTGGACGCGCGGCGAGTGAAGAAATGATGACGAGAGAGATAAACAGAAAAATTATAAACTCATTCATTAAAGATAATCACGTTAGCCGGTGGTGGTGGTGGTCTGTTGTCTGTTGAAAAACATGATTGAATGAATGAATCTGGTTAAAATATTTTTCTTATCCTCATTTTTTTCGGCAAATAATAATATGAGGAGGATAACGATGATGTGCGCTGGTTATCATGCACGTAGTAGTGCTTATCTTGAGGAGGAATGTGTAACGGGCTGGATAACGCTTGACAAAAGCAATGTAACAAAAACAGGAAGCTGCTGGACAAGGTTAACTAAATGATGAATGGGATTCAAGGGGGGAATTAAGTGGGTCAGTTGTGAGGTGGAGAAAGAGCTGACATGTGAGAAAATGCTGATAAAGTGGAAAAATACACTTTTATGATGGACACATACACGACGAGTGTATACAATGTTGGTTGTGCGGGTTTCATTAATTTTAATGAATAATTAGTTTATTCAGAAAGAGTGTTCATTTTTTTTGTATAGATGTTAGTATTATTATTGGAGTGTCAGCTATTTAAAAAGAATTGACATTCTGTTGAAACTTGGTGGTTGTGTGTGTGGTGCTCCACCAATTTACTCAGGGATTATAATGTACATTTACACACATTTATACTCAAACCAGTTAGTTTTTAATGATGGAACGTTGCAAAAATCTATTTAAAATGGTGAACCTCTTGTGTATGTGATGGAGGAGTACTGTGGGGGAAAGCTGATCAAATTTGCTGAAAAAAGACTAATGATTGCTTTTGTATTAAATTTTTCTCGCCCGGTGATTTAAAGCAAGTTAGCTATGTAATATAGAACATGTAAGTAAAAAATGTGGTATATATAATATTTTTCATGATTGAATAATTATGTGTGATTTTATACGAATTTTTGTATTTTTTTCAGAAATTTGTGTGGAGAAGTTCCAGAGTAGCCGGCGGCAAAGGTCCATCTACGATTTGGACCTTATTCCGCTGCTGTTTCCTTCAGTGTCATGAGTGGCGTTTATTACATCAGATCAAGCAGGAATGTTGGCGTAACTGGCGCAAGTTCTTCCAATACTAGGACTTCCAGATGTAAGTATCTATATCGTAGTACCCCTTGTTGGAAAGTTTGACAAGATTACGTAATACTTTTTGTTATATAAATTTTCAGTTTCTTCAAGACGGGACTCTGTAGACGATGTAAATTTGGATTTTAATCAAGGTGAGATAAGAAGGTTTTTGTTGACTTGACCTATCAGTTCGTTACATTTCCGTTGTGATAATGTGGATATAATTCGTTTCCAATTAGATGCCCGTGTCGTGGTTGGAGAAATTTTGAGAAATATATCAAAGCGAGAAGGAGTTTCGAAAGGAAAACAATTGGCCTACTTAAATGTATTCGTAAAGTATCTTCAAAAGAGTAAAACGCAGGCGACAGGGAGAAGTAGTGATGGATCTGCTCAAAGAAATTTGGGATTTTCCATTGAGGAAATCTTCTTATGGTATGCCTATACAAATTAACGAGTTTCACCAAAGTGGTTAGAATCATGTGATTATTTCTAAACCGGCCCGATTTGATTTTTTTGCAGCCTCCGGATATGTTTGGTTCACGAAGCCACCGTTATCCGAATGGCAGCCCTCCGCGTTCTCCGCTACCTCGTGGTTACCGCGGAGGACTTGGAGGTGATGAACTCGGTCCAAATCCCCTTCCTTATTGTTCGTTCCCTCGACATTGTCCTCAACAATTCTGGGGAGCGCCTTCACGCTGCCCGGTTTTGCCAAGTGGGTTCAAGTATAATTTTTTTATTCATGACACTTTTAACAATATGACACTTTCAAAACTACTTTGATGCTAGTTAAATCTATGTAGGGATGCTAAGCTCTTTGGGTTAACTTATGTAATACAGCCTATAATCAACACACAAATCACACAGGAACAATTTGTATGAGTATTTATTTTCATAACGTTTTGACTCTTTTTGCATTTTCCCAACCAAGCAAATTCTAGCCATTCCTGATGGAGCGTCACACTTTCCTAGTCCAATTTCTCGTGCCCTTGTAGCAATAGGCTTTGATGGCCTTATTGAACATGACAAGCTTCACCGTGGCAGTTTGTCACTTCTTTGTCAACTGGCACTGCTCAATCCTATGCATTTCATCGAATGTGGAGGTGTTCGTGTTCTTTTACATAATTTACTCGCTTGTACCTCTCCCATGGTTCTGGAAGCTATACTTGGCAGTCTTCTTCATTTACTTAACGTTCCGGAAACCAGGGAGGCCGCTCGTGTTAATTTACAATATTTAGTTGCGCCTTTTACCGACCTTCATTTTAAACATGGAGGGCATGAAGCTAGGGATAAACAAGTGTAAGCAGACGCATTATCCAACAGTATTCCTTACTTCAACGATAGTTAAAGTGTCCAGAGGTAATAAAAATGCTATTTTAATTTCTGTGTTGTAGTGACGAAAGAGAGTTGGGTTACCGTTGTGCCAAAGTAGCGATAGGAATTATTTTAAGAAGTTGGAGTGGCCTTTCCGAGTTTTGCCAAACCAGGGACTCCGGACTGCAAGCACTGATAGACTCACTGTACATCGAACAGCTAGAAATTCGGGTAATTTCCAGATATTTAATTTTTTGAGGCAGTATATATGGCGCGGTATTTTACGCAACTTGGTTATCTTTACAGAGAACTATATTAGACCTAATTTGTGAGATCGTCGGTCTCAAATTTCCAACTTGGACAGATGAGGTTTCTGTGGCCTTGTCTGCTGTTGACCCTTCCTGCCCTAAAGATTCTTGGAGACTTCAAGAAGGCTTCATTGTCGATGAAGCCTTGTCCGTTCTACCTCATCTTGCCACCTCAACGTAAGTACCGGTTATCTTATTAAATTGTGCGCGACAAACCCGAAAATTGAACCTTGAATGTATAAAATGGAATGTAAACTTTTTGTAGGCCAAACATCACCGCCAACCACATGGCCCTAATAGTGTTCAGTTTTGCGAGGAAAGGTCTCCTGGAAGCTTTGGTGGAAGTGATAGTGACATCAGACACGTTCATCAGTGTCCGCGCCACAGTTTTACTGGGAGAGCTCCTCACTCTAGTCGATAAATATATTCCTTTAGACTGCTTCGATCCTAGTCAATGCATTCCCTCTTTGATCCGATATTCAGTTGGAGACACTTCTACCTCATCCGTTAATAAGGCCAGCGGTGTATTCCGCTCTCCCTTTGCCTCTCAGGTTACACCTCAAAACAGGCAACAACGGGCAATGGAAGCCATTTCCGTGCTGTCATCCCTTCACAAAATCAAAACGCAATCAGTCCTTCCACACTCTGTCTTCCTTCAGAGTCAACTCACCTTTGCGGGGTACATTTCCAAGCGAAACAATCGGTTTACTGATAGACTGGGTCTTGTGCAGCTCAATCGGGTACGTACTTGACAATTTTAAACTTGAAATCTACTCAATACGCGCTTTGTGCACCAGTTATACGATTTTTTTCCTTTCCAATTTCAGATACTCTCAAGGGACGTGGAGAGTAATCCTGTCAAACTTTTAAGGGATACTGGAGTAATTAATTCAAAAGATTCTCACGCTTGGCAATGGGAAACAGTTCATACTCTACTAAAGGTTAGACCGGTTTATACTCCAAAAATGTCAGAATAGCTTAAAATAAGACAGGTTTTAACTGAAATTATTATATTTTGTTAGTGGGCCCCAACTGCCTTAAAACGAGTGGAAGACTCAATGTGGAGACTATTTTTACGTCGCCTCACCGACTTTTACAAACCTACTAACAACCATTTTGCTAGAATGGAATTGGGAAAGGGTAACTCCAGTTTATATGCCAAAGTGGGATGTACACTGGTTCAGGTTATTGCTGAGGAGGTCCAGGTTTGTGAAAAAAATACGGTAAGAGATTTTAAACATATGGAACGTTGGCTTATAAAGTTTTTTAATAACGTATGTTGCCCTTTTTAGAATTTTAGCGGTTTGGTTCTCTTGGAGGAACTACTCACCGACATTGCTGTGCACATTGATGAGCTTTTGAGAAATTCGAAGAATCCTTATGTGTGCTTCCTCAACCCGAACAAATTGGAAACGACCTTGTCCCAAGTGTACTTTATTATGTTGGGGAGGCTGACTCACTCTCAGAAAGGGTACAAGCTGCTGGAAAGGGGCGAAATTTTAAGAAGATTATTCGAGCTAGTTTGCGAAATGTACCATGATTGCTACATTAAGCTAGTAATCTCCAGCTTATCGTATAGAGAAGAATACTGCAAGTAAGGGAACACTTTGATTAAATGCATTCGGGGAGAACACACTTTAAAAATAGAAATGTAAATAGTTAAATGTTTATTGCTTCCTTTAGACGAATTCTGACATCCGCCCTCAGCTCGCCGTCTGATGATGCGAGACACTACGCCACAAAGTTCCTCCGTGTCTTGGTCCGTGCCAAATTGCCTGGTTTTAGTAAATGGGGAATTGAGCTACTCGTTAACCAGTTAGACGATAAGAATAGAGCCATTGGATTGAGTGCTCTGGACATTTTGGAGGAAGCTATTCATGACAAGGTATATTATAAATCTGAAAGTAATGTAATGGGAAAGTTGCAGTTTTCAGCGTTCATTTTATTTTTTACTTTTGTCTTAAGATGTACTTGGAGTCATTGATTGCTCTGAAACCCAGCCTTACTCATCTTGGTGACCGCGGTCTTCTTCTCCTGGTATGCTTCCTATCCTTGCCTTCCGGTTTCAAGTTCCTGTATGATGCCAACTTTTTACGATCTGAGATTGAAAAGTGGAAGTTATCATTTAATAAACGGTAATTTTATTATGTCCTCTTTTTTACCGAAGCTGAAATCGAGATACCAATGACACTGAATGTCTTGTTATAAACAATTGAACTTTATATATTTTAGATACGTTGAACTAGTTGAAGTATTGGTACGTGATTCGGTATCCACATTAAGGCGTGGAGAGGATGGTAGATATCCTGAACGTGCCAGCAGAAATCAAGAGCAATCCAAGTTTGTGGACATTTATGTGCCACCACACTTGTATGGTCAGTTAGTTCAACACAAAGATGGCCTGGATGCTGTCCTAGAATATGGGGATATTGATGCGCTGATCAATGTAAGAATAAGAAGTTTCCATTCGTGTTAGATTGTGAATCACAAACGATGCTCCTCAGCCGAAGAAACACGCGAGCTAAAAGCAGCGCTTTGGGCTCTCGCACATTTTGGAACATCCGTCGAGACAATTTCCATTCTGGAAGATTCAGGGGTCTTGGAAAGCATGGTGAAACTGGGACATTCCTGTGCAGTTCTCTCTGTCCGTCACACAATATTTCATTGTCTTTGTCTCATTTCTGTCACTCAACCTGGCGCTGAGAGCCTTCGCAAATATGACTGGTACGCCATGCCCAGAAGCCATCACGAAAGCTTTCCCTTGTGGTCTCTTCATAACGCTGCCGAGAAAAACACTGCTGCTCTGTTACGACAACTGGACTTGGACTTTCCCAATGAAACAGAGACTTATCTCAACGAACCGGATAAAATGTCCATCACGTCGAAAACTGACTCGGACAGCAATATGCTGCTGGAGGAGGATGAAGATATGCAATTTCTGATGGTGGAAGAAAGTGATCAAGTTGATGGAATGGATACTGTTACTTCACCACAAAAGTCTACTGGTGGTGGAAGTCAATTTGCTCGAGAAGTTCTAGACAGTGTCACCAGTGACGCTACTCAACAAGCCCTTGTGGATATTCCTACTAGAAAGATAAGCTATGCTCATCATCGAAGTCAAAGTGATTCACAAGCGTTGGGAATCTCCTCATTGATTAAAGTGTCCACCTCGCCACCAAAAACCAGTAGAGGTAATGGTTCTGGAGCCAAGGACATTTCCGGTACATCTGTATCCTCAGCAGTGGCGTCTGATGGAAAGCAAAGGACAGCGTCTACTAGTTTCTTCGGGTGGAGCTTATGGAAGTTTTAGGGGTCGCGTTTCGTCCTTTTTTGGAGGCAAATCTTCGGGTGTTGGAAGTGCTCCGTCAACATCAGGCAGCTTCTATCCGCGAAGTAATTCAGGAAGCTTTAAATGGAGGAGGAATAGATCAGACAGTGCGAGTGAATCTGTAACGAGTGGAATAAGTTCTAGTGATTCTGCAGGGACAGTTGGACATGGTCCTCATCAAAGCACGTTGGTCCACGGTGGAAGACCAATAATGCCATCGTCTTATGTGTCTGAACATGTTCCAACGTTAAGTCCGATTCCAAGCTCGGCGTCGATTGCCACTACAATTTGTAGTAATCCACAGAGTCAAAATGAAAAGAACCAGTTGAGTCCGCAATCCAAAGGTAAAACCAAAACACATTTCAAAGTCAAATTAATTTTTAAAAGATACCTATACCATTTTTGTCATTAAAAATCTATCTAATTGCTTTTCAGATGGCAGTAGGTTAACTCTCACAGAACCTGTAGGACGCTATAGCTTCACATCACCAGCTCGTCACAGCATGTATTCGCAGCGTAAAATTACGGAAACCCAAAATTCGAATGCCAATCTTATCTGACCCCGACCTTTATCCTTTGCATCCGTACGCCGTTCGAATGTCGGGTTCATATGAGCCGCGGACCGCCAGTTTAGATCGTCATTTTGTACTTTCTGCAGGTGACCTGTTTAGTGAGTCCAAGCTAGTTCGTGTCAACTCGTCAATGACTTCGTTATCCACACCGTCATTTAGACTACGTCCTGAAGCGGAAACAAAAGGACCTTGTCTCATGGGGCTTTCGCTTCCAAGAGAGTTTCACGCCATTTTTATGGTGGAATCTGTAGGCTCCAATGTGAATTTAATAAGTGGTGGTGCAACTGGTGACGACGGCTTATCGACAACGAAAGGAGAGAGACTCCTAATAGACGACAACGAAAGTGTTCCAAGTTTAGAAAACATGAATGCTGCACATTCGTTTGACTATCATTCAGTGTACACGTGTTTGGGTTGTCTGAAGTTGAAAACAGACGACGCTGTGGAAGAGGATGTAGCCGTTGTTTCCACTAATAACAATCCCGTAGAATCTGAGGATATGTCGCCTAATAGAAATAAAGTGCTAGAAGTAATCGCAGAGTGTTCGGAAAATGTGGAGAAAAGTTCGCCCATCAGAGAACCTCCTACCATGTTGACACCAGTGAGACCCGCTGCTGCTCCGGGAATAAATGGACAGTCTCCCGGTAATTTTCCACCGACAGAAGTTGAAAAGATCAGAAAGGCATCCATTGCGGGGAGTGTGATGGATAAGCAAGACGAGCAGACCCTATTGAGAAAGGAGGTCCTAAAACATGTGTCAAATATGATTTGCGGGGTGGGCTCCAAAAATAACGAACAAAATCTGTTGAGGTAAGAAAATAGCTTTATTAANCCCATCAGAGAACCTCCTACCATGTTGACACCAGTGAGACCAGCTGCTGCTCCGGGAATAAATGGACAGTCTCCCGGTAATTTTCCACCGACAGAAGTTGAAAAGATCAGAAAGGCATCCATTGCGGGGAGTGTGATGGATAAGCAAGACGAGCAGACCCTATTGAGAAAGGAGGTCCTAAAACATGTGTCAAATATGATTTGCGGGGTGGGCTCCAAAAATAACGAACAAAATTTGTTGAGGTAAGAAAAGGACTTTATGAATTTGCTAAAAATGTTGGCGTGCAGGTAAAATACTTGAAAGGTAAATTAACTCATAAAATGATATTTATTATTTTCAGGCTGAAGCAAAAATTTCCGTCAGGTTTTAAGGATATTTGCCTCTACACGGAACTCTGCGCCATTCTCAGCAGATATAATGTCAGACTACCCCTCAGAAGATTCATTCAAGAGTTATTTTTGGATGTAACATTTGAAGAGGTAGTTCATTAGACATCATTCATTCGTTAATTGCTTTTAAAATTGTATGGATTGAATTTGTAATAAAGCTACATGTTATATTTTGCCAATAGTTCTATACTCTGGCGGAGAAAATATTGGAAGGACCTTCCAATCGCAGCCGAAGTACCTCTACCTCGAGAACATCCCAATCAGACATCACAACAACCACAGAAGACAATGTCTCTATCACAGACGCTACAAATCTCCTTGATTTTCATATTCCTCCACCTCCTCCATTTGACAACTCTCATGATGAGAATGACACGGATAAGGATGATGACATTGATGCTGGCGAATCAAGTATAACTGTTGAAAGTGCTGCTACCACTGCAAATGATACTCACGTTGTCCTCTCGGTTGGCAGCCAAAAGTCCTCAGCAAACAACAATAATTTTCCAAGCCACGAAGTGCGCTCCTCTCTTCCCACGTCTCTCATGAACGTAAAATCTGTAGCAGTTGAGGAGAGACGTGACGGTAATCATGATAATCATGAGGACGACAATAACGACAGGGAATCTACTGGCTCCGTGTCTCAAGAGGATTCGGATGACAACGAGGAAGAATTTGACTTGAAATAGAATTCAAATGGCTTTTAAAAAGAGAGTGTCTTCTTCAGTCGTTTGAATGCCAAAGTCATTCTTCCTCAGCACACTTTCAGACGCTCCGTGCATTCGTGTAAATGTTCTAGTATTTAATTAAAGCTTCATTGTTATCTCGATACTGTTACTCTCGTTCTTTCTTCATATGCTTTCAAATTGACTTAATGATAATATTAATTTTTACCCGACATTAAATTTTTCAATCGCGCTGTAAATGAATAGGTATTCTTGTGTTAAGTTGTAGTCCTGCAGAGTAGATCATTATTACATTATACTTGATGATATATTATATGCAATCAGTCATTTTATGAGTGAGTAACTATAATTAAATTAAATTGTTACATACAGAATCGTTTTGCATTTCTTCTCAACGAATGTTTTTTGAGACATATTTATAGATTTAAATTTTATTGTAATGTTATAATTCTGACTATAATTAAGACATCATTCGTACATGTTTCGGATAATTTGATTAAATATATAAGCAACAAGAGAAATGAATATATTTGTAACAGAGAAACGTGGGCTTGTATTTGGTTAAGGTCTGCTGGAAAGACGTAAAGGATATCCGTGTAGCTTTTTTGAAGCAAGCATAATTAATTATTATTGTTATTACAATTAAGTAAATATATACAGAAACTGCTCCATTTTCAATTTTCTTCAAGTAAACAAAATCGAAGGTGTGAAGGACATAAAAATAAGTTCCGATACTTTTTCAAGTGAACAAAATAAAAAGATTGATTTCAATCGATACAACCTTATTGCAACATTCCTCAGTTCCTTTCTTTTAATCATAGCATTTATACTCTAAACTGTACATTCAATTGTTTACAATTGTTGGCATTGCATAACAAATCAATTTCAGTTCGGCCCCTCCACCATCACCACCGTCAATCGACTATTTTTTTAAAGAGCTCAAAAATATGCATATTGCAACACACTCATCCATCGATACAGAGAGCAATGTCTTTTTGTTTTGTTTTGCTTTTTTGTGTGTAATGCAACGGCTTTGTTTGCGTGAAAAAAGTGGAGCAGACAAGCAGGATAAGATGATGATGAACCGAATGATAACGGTTGATGGAAGGAAATAATAATAATATGTATGCACACCTGACTTGGCTCACTCAACATAATCGTTTTTATATACGGTTTCGACAGCAGAAAGCATTGCAAATTTCTTTAAATAGTTATACGCTACTTTATATGGAAAATCCGGCTTTCTCTTTCCATTTACCTGTAAAGTGGACATTGGTTATTTATGAAGATTCATGAAATTATAATGAGCTACAGTACAACTGGAACTGTGAGAAATCTAGCATGAGGATGATACTGCGTTAGAAAGGGAAAGTAGGCGAGCAAGCTAGGAATTTTGGGTGGATTAAAATGTTTATTCTGTGGTGTCGTCTGATGGGCTAATGGCGATGAACATTTGTTTGGGGTAATAGGAGAATGGCTTACTTTTCGTCAAATTTGCTCGTTTTTGGACAAGCTCTACTTTCCTTGTTGGATGACGTAAATCGTAATGGTAATTGATTTGCATTGCATAAAAAACATACAAAACAAAAACAATTTTGTGGATTGGATTTTTGAACGCAGGAAACTAAGTGACCTCGATCCTGCCACTGGTTTTGTGAGCAAAGTGGAAGTGCGATGGGATGATTTAAGAAAATAAAGACTGCAAATTGCAGGGTTGTTACAGTCCACATGTTTGTAATA
>JAHZMV010001471.1:0-30901 GCA_027743765.1 Coecobrya sp. COE2 | reverse complement strand
AATCGGACGCCTTTTCACAGGATCCGTTATCAGAACGTTGGCCCTACGTGGTATGCGTCCAGGTAATGGCGCCGTTTGAGAAAGGAAGTATGGATACATGGCAGCCTTATCCGGTTCACGCAAGCCAATAAACTTGAACTGCCAGTCGGAGCTGCTATCGTACGTTCGCACAATGACGCCAACCAAACGCATTTCGAACGCCGATAAGGGATCCAAAGGATGACTGTTTTCTAAAAGGGAAAATCAGAGAGCAAAATTATGATAAGCCATGCTATATTATGATATGTGGTAAAAAGCAACGATAAGATGTTTTACTAACCAATAATCTCAATTCCTTTTATAGGCTCAGCAGAAATCCGCTTGCTGATATCATCGTTCATTTGCTCATCCTCCACAACGGCTTCATCTAAAATTTAATAAAATTGGAAACAAAAAAATAATCAATATGATAATTTATTGAAATAATTAGCCAGAAATATAAAGAATTTTCTTACCACTGTCATCCACATATTTTTGCGGGGTGAATTTACTGGATACCGAATTTATTATAAAAATCAGGCCCAGCAGACCTACACAACAGATTTTCCTATTTAGCACCATTTTAAAAAAATCTAAGGAAGTTCAATGAACAGTTTCTCGTCCAAAGAATATCTTAGGAATGAACCAAGTCTTTAAAAGGGTTGGAGTAAACTGTAGAAATTCTCTAGTGAAACAAAAGCCCTTTGCAAGAAACATGATACTGTGTAGCATTTTTGAATCAGGGTACTGTCATACATCGTAAATTACGATTCGTAATCCCATTTAAGGGCCCTGGCCCTACATACCATACTATACCAAGAGCACAAAAGAAAAAGGCGTGAACAGAAGTACCTTCGCAGCATAATCGCCTTCATGAACTCTGGCCATCCATAGTATTTTAGGGTACACGTATTTTTTAAAAATAATTTTCTACGCATTTCCCTGAAGAAAAAGCGACTTTCAACTAGTCAGAACAGAAAAGAAGCATTGTACCCAAATACATGGCTTATTTCATAATATTTCATACATCAAAAAAGTAACTTTGTGATAAAAAGGTTTTTGTGAAATAAACGCTCTTATTATTTGCTATTCTATTACTGTATCCTAAAAATAAAATCTGCTCTTGGCCGATGCGATACTGCGCACGTAATCTCTTGCACAACCATTTTCCTTGTCATTTTGTCTCACCTTTCCCCAAAAGTCATTCAATCAGCTAACTATCATAACGTGAAAGCATTATTCACCAGTTAAACTCCTCAGTAGACAAATAAATATAGCGTGACTTTATAACATGATAAGACTAGTCAAATAATTTCGAAATTCACCAAATAATAAACAAAGAAACTGGAGATAAGGAAGGAAAAAACGCACCGACGAGACCACCGACTCATCATATTTTTACCCTTTGCCTTGCATACACACACATAATAATATGTGATTTTAACTACCTATATTATCCTTTGTAGTTGCAATTGAAAATATAACACACATAATTTTTTTTCCTATAAATAACACTGAATAATACCTACACCCACAAAAAAACTCGGATTCATCCATATTATTCGGTTGGCTGGCACATGATGACCAAAACCAAAATGATAAAAAAAGATAAACTAATAAAAGTGATAATTTGATAAAACTATAATATACTGCATTGTATTTGTAAGCACACCTTTATGGAATGAACCAGGTAGATAGGCAGCGCTATAGAGAGATATTTTCGTGCATTTTTACACAACAACTCATCTTTCATTATGTCACATTTTACGCTCAATGTACATATTACAAACGAAACGCTGATAATATAAAAATGATTGTGTGGTGGACGCGGTGTGACGCTGGAAGCCCGCACATCGACAGCGCACATGCAAAACTTGGGCTGTTGCTGATATGTAAATTTTGTACACGGGTTGCTGCTGCTGACGATAGTATATATATTTTTATGATTATGATAATTAATATTACTACACACATTTATATTGATGTGCTGTCCATCACCTTGCAGCTTGGACATCGAGAGATGAGGCAATCTTTCTGTCCACAGATTCCTCCGAACTCGGACAGTTCATTCTGGCTGACCATGACCCATGATGAATGTGAAAGGAGAGACAGCAGTCTTTGGCCCGAAGTCGTTTAGTTAGTATCTAAAAAATACTTTCCCGATGAATTAAAAAATCATTACTAAATTGGATGTCATCCCATTCGAAGCTTAATTAATGGTGGTAGTAGTTTGTTTGATTGAACATGTACGATAGAATTGCCAGCTTTTACAAGATCAGCAATTAATTTCGTACACGTGTCTTTATATACATAATTATTATTGCCAAAAAAATAACCCCAAAATAGCCAAAAGTCCCCGATTTTTTTCTGGAATGATTTTTGGCTCTTCTAACCACTTGTACGACAACGGAAGGAACAAAAAGTTTAAAAGAAAGCCACTTCATTCATTATCATCAGAATCAGATCATCAGACAGAAGAAGAGGAGAAATTTGAAAGATCAGCAATTAAAAAAATTAAATACGAACAAGAAGATCGGCCGGGAAAGATTATAAAAGTAGAAGAGAAAACTAACGACGAGAAGGAAAGGAATAACAACATTTATAATAGCAGTAGTAGCAAAATGGCATCAGCATCAGCATTTCACGGGGCAACTGAAGACTGGCCTTTGGCTTACTCGTCTACTGGACCTCTGTACGGACCTTACGCTGCAGGACCTACACATTCGTCATTGTTGGCGTTGGACGAGTTTCCTTCCAGTTCCTACTGGAGTTCTTCCATGGCCTTGGTGGATAACTATGACTTGAACGAGGAGGAGATGCACATTTCCACGAGGTATGTTTATGGACACTTTTTGACATTTTTAATGGCTCATTATAAAAAGATAACTGCTCTACAAGAGATGCATGAAACAGATTCGTGCCACAAGTCCAAACCTCAAAAGTCACTTGGCATCCATTTACATATTCATAAGTATTTGTTGTGGTGAAAACAAAGCTGACCGTGACATTTAGAGATTTCATTCACATTGCATCCATCCGATTATATCATAAGTACATTCTACTTAACTATGGTTCATATATTACTCTCATGAGGTTATCAAGAATGCAGTTTTCATACAAATGCCAATAATAGATAGATTCATACACAATCCTTATCCGTTTTTTCCAATGAATTGTTTTTCATATAAGATAAGTCAACGGCATTTGGAGGAACGGTATCGACATCAGTAAACAATGACGATAAAGAACAAAGATACCTTCGTGATTCATAAAAATGGCTACACGCACGCCATGTTTGCATGAATCAATTTTCATACTCATTTAGCTAATTTTTTGTTTCCCATTTTTAAGACTTATTTACAGTCATTTCGATTTAATGCGCAGCGATTTCCGATAATTTTTTAATCAGTTTATTTTTCATTCTGTGAAAGGAATCATTATATGGCTATAGCCAAGTTAATTATTCATACGTTAACTTTCGAATAGAATCCATATATACGCGACCACAATGACTTTCATTATCCTCATCAGATCACCAGGTGCTGATGATATTTGATTTTTCACAGAAAGTCACCTAATGTGTCAATCCTGTGCATATGAAAAAATTACAGCACGTAAAATTTGTTCTTATCATAATTTTCCATGTTATCATTCTGCTACCAGCAAACCTTATGACAAATATAATTCACAATGTAACAACAATATTTTGATAAGGCCTTTCCAATTCATTTTATCATGACATAAGACATGCATTACGTAGGAATTACGCACTACGGCTAAACCAATCCATAAAATTACCAGGTAGGGGTGCAATGCAAACTCGGTTTTTGAGTTCATTAAATTTATTGTGTTGAAATAACAAACGTAATTTGTAAATGTAATAACATGCTTATCTAACTACTGACACAAAACGGACATAGGATAGAATAAACATAATGATTACAGAGGTATGATTTTAAATGCGATGATGATAAACGTTACATTATGGTAATTCCGCTGCTCTGTCGTGGTTTTGATAAATAATTCCATAGGATATTTTTTGCACACAGTACGGTCCAATTTTTATTTTTTGTGGTTCACGTGACCACTGACCAGTTGTTATTTTTTTGATAACCACCCACCAACCCATGTCATCGTCATCCATCTTATCATAGGAACTCTGTACTTTTCTCTGTTGCAGATTGAGTGACTTGAAGCCGCATCCAGTGTACAGCAACTATGGTCCTGGAAGTACAAACGGCCGGCCAACTTCCGTTGGAGGATTTTCCATGCGGGACATTTTGGACTTGCCGATGAATGACGGGATAGCAAACAATAACATTATTAGCGGAGGAGGAAATTCTGCGGGTAAGATTTCTTCTGTAACGCCAACAGGCATTGCAAGCTCTGCTGCCTATAGACTTCCAGGGTTTCACCATTATTCCCCACATTTCCCCCCATTTCATCATCCAACATCTGCCCCAGGTTACTATCAATATGGAGAGCTCATGGAGCCCAGCTGGTCTGTTGCTCATGCCTTTATTAACCACCCTGGCTCATCCCCCGGTTCGCCAACTGTCGACAGTAAATACTAATTAAAATGAATGACAAGATACATTAAACATCCATTAAAAATCCCGAGTCTATAGGGCACATCATCTCATATATACAACCCATTTATTTTTTCTCGCAGGAAAATTTGACGAAAGTCAAGACGGGTACAGTTCTCTGGAAAGCGTGAAGCCAGACTCGCCGTACATGCAAACCATGTCTATTGCCGAGTTGTCCAACGACGAAATGGCTCACCCGACCAGAGATTCCGTGTTGGCGAAGCGGATCGACGTGGTGGCAGCAGACTCCAGTACGACAGAACTCATCTGTGCCAACCCACTTTTACTGACAGGAGCCACTCCAATCAACAAGGCTCATCAACATCACCACCATAATAGCTTGCAAGAGGAGCGGGCCTCCGTCATTGTCAAGGACGAACAGATAACTAATAGCCAAGCTTTACTACATCAACAACACCAGCATCATCATCAACATCATCACCCGCAACATGACAGCAGGACTGGACATTTGGAACAGCATCAGCAGCAACAACAGCGCCACGTCGGTGGTTTGGTACGATCTGCTTCAACAAGCAGATTTGAAATGATTAGGCAGGATTCGCAGGCCAGCACCACCTCATCCCTGGGTGGTGGCACGATGAGTGAAGAAGATGAAAGTGATAGAAGATCCATCCGCAAACGCAAGCGTCGCATCCTTTTCACCAAAGCGCAGACGAATGAGCTGGAAAGAAAGTTTCGGCAGCAGCGCTACTTATCCGCGCCGGAACGGGAGCAGTTAGCTTCGCTTATCCATTTGACCCCCACGCAGGTCAAGATTTGGTTTCAGAATCATCGCTACAAGACCAAGGTGTAAGTCCACAAACAGGTTAAATATAATCTGACGAAAAAATCATTTAATTTATCACAATGCCCCAATATTTATTTTAGTAAGATTAACTATCAATATATTTTCGTTTTTTTAATCTGTGAAGTATGCAAGAAGCTGCTGGTAAGGGGAAGAAGAGGGACTCTCCAGACTTACCTCATCATCATCAAGATCCATGGGCCATGGCCGCAAGTGACAATCGAGATAAACTATCCTCATTTTCCGCTCAACTTGCACTTAGCAGTAATAATAATGCAAATAACACTGGTAGTAACCGCGAGTGGACCGCTCAATAAACTACTCAAACGTTACATTATACAAAATTTAAATATATACCTAGTTTAGCTGTCAAGCTAAATTCTTGTATATGTAGTAGTATAATTACAGGAAATTAAATCCAATTGTGATCTCTTCACGACTAACATGAACACCAAGAGAGCATATGAAAAACGTAATTTTTTAATTAACCATCCACATCATAATAGTTATCTGGTATACAAAAGATTTTTTATTTCACTTTCTCTATTTGACTTGATGAATATGTATTTAAACAACAACAATTAAACTTTATATCATAGCAGTAGTAGTGTAGTAGCAATTGGAATTCTATCCCAGGTTTTTTAAAGTAAATCGGCAACCAGCTACCGTCAATATAATGTGGAAAATCTAACTGTTATTAATTAACGAAAATCATATTATCTACCTAATAGTTTACGGTATACAAATTTACTGTATCATCATCATATCCTCCTCCTCAAGCGTTAAACCTTGTTTACAGGCGTCAGTCATTATTACACTCTCTGGTAAATCAATTTATCCCTCTCTGGTAGCAAAAAATTCTACCTCATTCCCTTCCAACATTCTTTTTCTTGATCACTCTTTTACTCAACCAAACTCGTTTTAATGAAGCCACTAAACTGACTAAATTCTACATAGCCATTTATATAATGGGGTACAAGTACAGATCAAAACTTGAAAACTTATACAAAATAATCTACAGCTAGATGCACCCCATCCCCTTCTGACATGATGACATTCATAGTTTTAGCGAAAGCACGTAACTACTGTAATTAAACATTCATATAATTAACCAAAAAACAATTGGAGCGTTCTGTCTTCTTTGTTGATTTAACAATTATTTCTCACGTATATTATTCCTTTTTACCGGGATGTACACAGTTTTCGGTAGAAAAACAAGAGCATAAAATGTAAAAGGTAAACTGTTCGCATCAGTAACCGTTCAAAGAATAATATTATTGTTATTTAAAAGTTTACACTGTAATTTTGCATAATATATTGTAGGAAGGTATCTCCGTCTTGTGTGATGAATGTAACTATTATTATTATTAGTTATTATAAAAAATGTCTATTCTGTTAAATTAATTAGGCTCCAGCATTCGGATAAATAATGTCATAATGACCAGGACGATACAAAAGGTGAATGGAGGGTGGGAGGGAATCTGGAAAGTCATGGTTGCCTCCTAGGCCACGATCCATGTATATAATACGGACGCCTACTCCAAGGGCAGAGGTGAGGGCAATTATGTGAATGTGATCACTTTCCTTGTACATTGGCTCCACCTCCAGTTGACAAAAATCGTCTAGGGATTGCTCGCCATCGATAAAGTTTACGTAAAAGTCTCGCCCTTTTCTCAGCTCGGCAGAGGTCAAAATTCTGAGATAAACTACCAAGTAGTCGGCCATACTTTGCTGATTGAGTTGGTCAAAAAGTTCTTCATCCGTCATCCCTTGGCCAACTTTATCGACAACCTAATGGAGTAAATAATGAAATGGTTATAGGTACAACACAAAATAATGGTTATTAGAACATTTAACAATAATTAATCTTATCCTACCTCTAAAAAGTTATCATAAAAGTCGTCCACAGTAAATTGTGTAAATCCTGCCGCTACCAAAATATCTTTGGAGGCAACTAGTTTCTCACGAAAGGCTTTAAATTCGTCCTCATTCCCTACCAGTCTTTCCAGGGCTGCGTAACAAAAGGCTCTAAAGAAGCAGTTTCCATCCGGCCTGGTTCTTCGCATAGACCTGTACGAGGCAGAGATTTCCTCCACCTTCTTCTGGTAAATAGGATCCGCCCCATACTCATTCTTCAGAACACATAAATCTTCTTTCGCCCGAACTAAAGGGATTGTGGTAGAAATCTGCACAAAAAGACAATAATAAACATATAAAAACTTGTAAAACCCACACCACCACCTCCATAGATCACACTCATAACATAATTTTAACTAAAATAAACTTAATTATGACCATAATTACCTCCTTATCAATTGCCTCCTGCTGCTTCATCACCATCTCATCGTGAAGTGCATTACTGTCAATTTCCTGTTGCTGTTCTACCGCCGCAACCGCAACATCTTCCCCATTTGTTGTAGGGGCAGGAGGGGGAGCCTCCTTATCAGCCATCTTTTATTACAATATTTAACCTGAAACACATTTAAAACACCATTTTAATTTAATCTCCGTTTACCATCCACAAACAACAACAATTAAAACCGAAAACAATTAAGCTTCCTATACCTTATCAATCAACACCGATACAGCCGGCTCCACTCCACTTATATCTCTTCCCAAAAACCAATTCAATCCCTTTTTAACTGCTCACCACACTTAATTAAACAGTTAAATATTAACTAAAGTTAATTATTAATTTAACTGCGCGTTGTTTTCTTCTCGGCACGTAGTCCACTTGGATTAATACAGAATTTTTGCTCAGGCGATCAGAATGAAAGTTGTCAATTTTGGAACTGGTTTTTGTCGACAGGGGCATTCTGCGACAAAGTAATGTGTATATTTTAAATGCACTTGATATACACGTCAACATAAGCCGGCCGAGTGCACATACTCGCCATGTATTCAACCAGCTTGTGTGTACAAACGCCATCTGACATCCCAGAAGTATTGACGTGGAATCTTTCAGGCAAGTCAAGAGAGAGAAAGGAAGTGAGACTTCTGTTTTTAACTGCTGCATATTTAAATGGTAAGTACTTTAAGTTTAACTGTTTGTGTAGTTTAAATAGTTAGTTTAAAAGTGAGGATAGTTTATGGATGAGTGGTGATTATTGAAATTAAGCCATGATACCGGATTTGATTGGATTTAAAAGCTAAAATAAATTGACAAAATAATTGATAAAAATTTAATTGGTGGTAATGTTGTTTTTAATGAATGGTTAGGTTAATTGGGGGCCTTTTCTGAGATAAGAAAGATAAAGAATGAACTTCAAGCGAGATAAGAAGGAGGAGGAGGGAGGTAAGCCGGATATTTTTTACTATGTACCTAATTGCTTGGTTTAGATATTCAACAGTTGTATGACTGGTGATTATTAATTAAATATTTTTTTATTTTGTGTGATTTTAGGTGAAGCCTCCAATCCCTTCGGAAATTTGGAGAAGACTACGGTTCTGCAGGAAGCGAGGGCGTTTAATGATACGCTGATAAATCCGAGAAAATGTACGATGATCCTGAGCAAGATTTTGTACCTTTTGAATCAAGGGGAAATTTTTAACACGACGGAGGCGACTGAAACATTCTTTGCGATTACGAAGCTGTTTCAGTCCAAGGATCCTATTCTGAGGAGGATGGTGTATTTGGGGATTAAAGAGTTGAGCCATATTGCGGAGGATGTTATCATTGTCACGTCATCCCTGACTAAGGACATGACAGGGAAGGAGGATCTGTACAGGGGGGCTGCGATTCGTGCTTTGTGCACTATAACTGACGTAATTAAAATGTTCATTAAAATGCATTCAACATTATTCTCATAAGCAGGTGTTTGCGTTTTTTCTTTAATTTGCAGGCGTCTATGCTGCAGGCTCTTGAGCGATATTTGAAGCAGGCTATCGTTGATAAGCTTCCACATGTTAGCAGTGCTGCTTTGGTGCGCTCATATCATTTGACGTCTGGGAGTGGAGAGCTTGTTAAAAGATGGGTATCCGAAGTTCAGGAAGCGCTAAATTCTGATAAGTAAGTGTCTCCAGTCTCTGACGATATCTTTATTTATTCAATGCCACACTCATTGTGCACATTTTCATTGATATTTTTTTGTTTTGTTCCATTTATAGCGTCATGGTTCAGTATCATGCTCTTGGAGTTTTATACCACATTCGGAAAGTAGATCGGTTGGCAGTAACGAAATTAGTGACAAAGTTGACCAAGTCACACATGAAGTCTCCATTTGCTGTTTCATTATTGGTAAGTTATCATATTATCAAATACTTAAAAAAGAAAATAATAATTATTATTATTACTATTATTATGATAATTATGATTATTATTATTACTATTTTTATCCGAATATGTAAGGCTATGTAAAAGCCCAATGAATTCATGGATTTTAACTAAGATAACTAAATGCAAAACTTCAATTTATACATGTACTATCAACTTCTTTCCAGTGGCGACAAGTCACTGACCAATCAGTACATTCTGAACAACCTCAACTCCTCCGTGGTTGCACTTGAAAAGGCATTGGGAAGCTACCTTCAGGGTTCAGCAGATGCACCTTTTGACATCAAATCTGTTCCGATGGCGTCTGTGGCCAGTGATGAACTCAAGCCAGCCGTTAGCACTCCTGGCGTTCTTAAGACGAAACCAATTGAGCCAAAGAAAGCTCCCATTAAAGAAGTATCATTCCTCGACGAAATTGCCAATACGCCTGAGCTGTCTCGTTTGCAAATGGGAGGATTATTCAAAACTTGTACTAAGCAGCAGTTAACAGAGTCGGAGACAGAATATGTTGTGTCTTGCACCAAGCACGTGTTTAACAATCACTTGGTCATGCAATTCCACGTGCAAAATACTTTGCCAGATCAGCTACTGGAGAAAGTCAAAGTTCAGCTGGAGGTTCCAGATGGATTTACTCAGGTCGCTGTGGTGGTCATTCCAAAGCTGCCGTATGGAACGCCAGCGAATACCTACTGCGTTTTGGCATGGCCTGAGGATTTAGAAGTGGCGTCTGGAGCCACGATTGGTGCTACACTCAAGTTTATCGTGAAGGATTGCGATCCGGAAACTGGTATTCCAGATTCTGACGAAGGATACGATGATGAATATGTGGTAAGCGAATTGCTCACATCTCAAAATAGCAATTTAAATTAATTTTAGATGTACATTTAACTGGAGTCACAAATGTTTACAGCTTGAAGACGTGGATGTCAACTTGAGTGACCACATCTTTGGTGTCACACGGCCCAACTTTGCTGCTTCCTGGGATGAAATTACCACCGAGCGAGAAGAAACTTATGCGCTGTCAAATGCCAATACAATTCCAGAGGCTGTTAAAAATATAATTGATTTCTTGGGAATGCATCCGTGCGACAGATCGGATCGCGTCCCTGAGGGAAAAAGTAGCCATGCTGTTGCTCTTGCAGGTATGCTCATCATTTAATTGCTGTGTATTTAAACGAATTATGAAAAGTTTACTACAACGAAACCTTCGTTTTTTATTTGAAGGTGTATTCCGTGGTGGGATTGAAGTTTTGGCTCGGGCCAAATTGGTTTTGTCTGATGCTGTCAATCTTCAGCTAACCGTGCGTGCACAGGATGAGCTTGTGGCAGAATTAATCACTACCTCAGTCGGATAAAAATAGATAAATATGGATTGGATTATTCGCCTTAAACTTTTGCAAGATAATTAATTATGCATTAAAACAATGATTTCCTAATCGTTGTATTTATTATATTTATGTAATTAAACTAACTGGGTTTCAAATTTATTGGCTTTATCTTATAGCTAGCATGCTAATTTGTAGACACATTTTTGTGTAGAATGATTTAAATATATATGAAAATAAAATAAATCAGCAAATTTAAACTCTGTTTTTTCGGTTGATCATCATCATAAGAAGAAAAAAGTTTTGTACCATTTTTATTACTTCTCATTTCATTTGAATGATTAGCATTTCTCTCTCTTTCTCTCATCAAGCTTATCTTACTCTGATAAATTACAAAAATGTATAAAGAAGTTACATAATACTAAACCGTTACTCACTAAAAAATAACGTCCGTTTTTAAGCACAAAAATTTTTCACAGTACCAAAAAGAAAGAAGAAAAACAGAAATCTCAACTTTATCACTCCGGTTATGTCATTAAAACCATATATTCAATTTAACATAATGAATCATTATTAATAAAGCACAACCTGTTATCCTTCAACATTTAAATCCGAATGGTAGATTTTAATTAAAGGTTAAAGTTTCCAATAAACATGACAAGTGTCAAGAGGTAAAAACATTTTTTTTAGGAATTTAGGAGAAAAAGGCACCGAGAATATTTTAAGCATTTTTTCATGTCTTTATAATAAACCACCGCGTTAAATATAAGATAATTAAATGTTTTGAATGATTGCAAAAAGGTACTATAAAGTTATCTAGAGATTATAATTGTTTTAAAAAGAGAAGGACGGAGAACCTGCGTGCGAGGTGGTTAAAGTCGGTTTTATGGGGTGGTGGGGAACATTGAACAATTTTATTTTAAAATAGTTTGTTTTCTTGTTGAAATACGATATGGTTCGTTTTAAATTGAGTTTCGTTAAGTAAAATTATTTTTAATAATTTATAGTTCTAAATAGTTAGCTTATTTTAATTTTTAAAAACTATTTCTTAGAAATATATATTGCCGATATTAATTATAGTAAAAAAGATTGAAAGTTGCATGGGTTTTTTCTTTCGATAGTCAAACATATAGTGTGAAAATTTCGAGTTATTGGCAAATTGTATCGCAATCGGTTTGATTGAATCATTTATAAATTTAATGATGAGTTAAACTTTTTTCAATTAAGGAAGCAAAATTCCTAAAACATTTCTGTTACTGTGAGTAGTGCAGTCAGAGTGTTAGCGTATTGTGCAAAAAATTAATGTGCTATTATCATATATAATTATTATACAAGTTAAAGGAAGACTTGGAACTCTACTACATTATACGTATTTACCTATACATCTAACTATCTTACAAATTATCTATAAAACATTTTGTTTTTTACAAACTCAATTAAGTGTACACTTTTTCAAAATAACTTAAAAAAGTTATATATTTTTAGCTCTAAATTCTATTTTAAATGTTGTTGAACGAAAGAAATAATTTGGGAGGTTGACCCTGAAAAATACTGTTTGAACTTGCTATATAACATTTTATATTTTGTTCATGTTCGTAATAATTAGTTAATTATAATAATAATTACTTCTCTCACTTATACTGTATTCCATTTGAACTTTGCTGCTGTTTACTTAAGTGAAAAAATGGTGCAGAGATAATTAATTATATATGTAATTTGTAAAAATCTATTAATTATAATAATTATTATTGACCTAACCACACAAAATATTATACAGAGTATTAAATCTACTATTTGTCTATTAAACGACAGAAAATTATTGGTAGATATAGGTTGTTCTTAAAGCTTGATTGTAAGGTGGAAGTAATAATGTTAATTATTCTTACAATTATTTTAAATAACGAGAAATGCAATACACATAATACAAAAAATGTAGAGGCTTTTTTTCTCTTGTTAAATTGGTAAAAACCTACATGTTTTTTGGAGATTCGACAGTAACTCAAAAAAATTCTCAGGTGAACACATTATACTGCTTAATCGCATCTATAATTAGGTATCGTAATTGATAATTATAATAATATATTTTTATGGTACATTTGTCGTTATTTGTCTAAATTATGTACAACTTAATAATAATAATGCGGCTTTTCAATGTACATATTTTTTGAGGAATTTTGGTAACATTTTTAACCGGATTTCTTCTTTTTCTCTCATTTTTTGATCTTTTAACAGTCTTCTTCCCCATCTGGTCCTTCAACAGTGTGCATTAACCATTCCTTAAACTTTATGAATTGGTCTTGCGTGGAATGCGACTCTTCCTGTAGGCGACGGTTCTCCTCTTGTAAATTTGCTACCTTCGCAGCCAGAATTTGTTTGCTTTGTTGCTCCTTCCGGAGTTCGGCTTCCAACTGACTGACTCTAGCTTCCAGATTGAAGACGTTTTCGATTGGAATGATGGGCGAGACAGAACCGCGGTCACCGTCATCTCTGTTTATAAAGAATAAAATTGCATTTAATTTACAAATACAATTAAACAGAATATTTAACATTAGTTTTACCACTTACGATGGTGTTTTTAATTCATCCTTGACCCAATGACCCACAGAGATGGCAGGTGGCACTCGAAAGCCACCACCATTTGGCGCTACTGGACCTGCAGGGGTTCTTGGTAATTCACTATACAAACTTGCAGAATATGACTGCTTCAACGGTGACTTGGAACGAAATCCGTTAGTGGTAGGCAGCTCCGGTTCCATCATGGGTGTACTTGCTGTAGAATTTTGATATGATTTCCTGTCGTCACTATCCGTTGTTGACCACGACCCTCTTTGTGGGTTAATGTACTTGGGAGAAGAAGAGCCAATGGCTGACAACCGCATTGAATACAACTCTGAAGACGGTGGTTCCACACCTATACTCACGGGTCGTCCCACGGAATTCTGTGAAGAAGGGGTTGGGGGAATGGAAGAGGGTTCACTCTCTGGGGTAGGTTTCTTCGGTAGTGTCAATCCCGTTATCACTACTCGATGCTGATATGTAATCTGGACTGATAAGGCGAATCAGGTCTTCCTGAAGGGTACTACTTCTATTCGCGCTGTTTCTACTGGATTGGTTGGTATTCCGGAGTTTTACTTCTGTGGAAAGATTGGACACTTTTGGACTAGTTCCATTGGTCAAGCGGGAAACGTTCAAGGTGCCCGGTCTATGCTTTACGGATAGGTCATCTAGAGAAACAAAAATAGAAAATAAATTAAACGAAACTGCAAGGAATTCTTCTTATAGCGAACAGGACTGGTTTTACATTTTAAATTACTTACCATCAGGCGACGAGCTATCTCTAGTGTCCCTTCTCTCGATGTTACCGTTCAAAAGTGGAGAGGCTTCTCTTTTCATTCGTCTCTCCCTGTCCTTGTTTTTCTCCTGATATGCTTGTTTTATTGCTGCCAATCTTTCGTTTTTTAATGCAGTCATATCCTAAAAATACAAACCTGTCATCATTAGCTTTCTTTTCCCTTATTTTATCCAATTTAACATTGATATCTTCCAAGACAAATTTCCTTACATCTTTATGATGAATTCCCATACTCTGTATCTGTTCCGAGGAACACGAGTGTGTCAATGGGAAATCCGTCAAATACGTCATTTTGCCCCGAATTGTATTTTCAGGAACAGTTACTCCATATCCATTACTCATGGGTGTACCCAAGGTAGTCTTTTCCCTAACCAGTCTCCCCTGAGGAGTTAAATACGTTGATCTACTTGTTACCACCCCTCCGCCGCTACTCATTCCACCACCGCCTCCAGTTGGAGTCTGATCCAAACCAACAGAAGAACCCGGAAAGGGTCTCAGTTGATTCAATCCATACAAATTCTTCAAATGCAACATGTCATGACTTCTGCTTGGTGACAACTTCGTATGAAACGACCCATGATGTGGAGAACTCCTCTGGAAGTAGTCACGTTTCACTAAAAAAGATCTGTCCAGAAGACTAGCCACCGCCGGCGAGCTTCCATTATTCATACTTGCCGAGTGCTTCAGAGCGTCACCACGATATCCAGGAAAGCCAGGCGCGTCAATAAACTGCCCGTTATGATGATCCCGAAGCGGTGTCCCGTTTAAATTGTTGTTCTTATTAGTAATATTGTTATTATTATGAATAGAAAGTTGATTAGTGGCCGGTGTTGTTGGCGCACGAGCGGGTACTGGCGGCGGTGTACATCTTGCTTCCGTTGTAGCAGTACCATTTGTCTGACTCTGGTTTTCCTTCAAGTTATCATTTAAATCGTACCACTTATCTTCACCCGATAGTCCACCACTGGAAGAACTGGCAGATGCATCTCCCTACACACACATAAACATAATTTTCCGGTCAAGACAAACGAGTCCGAGACAAATTCTCTCAAAAAACTTTAATTGTATTTTACAAAATTAAAAATATAAAGGCAAATGTACGTGCATTTTTTCAGTTTTGTGCCAAGAAAGGAGAGGGCTACAAATCTACTATTTTTTTACACTACACAGCGACAGAGAGACAGTCAAGTCAAAAGAAGAGTGTAATTTTGACTTAATTTCCGCAATTATAATTGTGTTTCCCCCGAGAGCAGAGAGAGATATAAAAAGGTATATTCCCGAATAATAACTACTAATGTTACTTCCAGCAAGGATTTCTTTTCTTTAACACAGGAGCAGAGAGTGAATGAGGGAGAAGACAGGAAGGAGATCATCATCAAAAAAGTTTAACATCCGGTTTTCATATATCTTGATCATTTTGTTATCGCGCAAGTTGTTGTTCTTGACGAAGAATCCTCAGGATTTTTTTCTTAAATATTGTACAAACGTCAGACCAAAAAGCGTTGAGATCATCATCATCCCGTGAGTAAGGAAGGCAGGCAGGTATATACATAAAATATTTAGTCCCCAAAAATGTTCTCTTATGCTTTATATCAGCAAGGAATTACGCTGTAGTAGTTACGCCCATGAGAACTTTCCATCCAAATTTCCCAAGATGTTACTGAACTACAATTTAGTAATAATTAGCCAAACAAAACGAGTCAGACTTGGATGATTCGAAAATTTCAAAGAAGAGCGAAAGAAAAAACGGGCTTTAGGTACATCATCATCATATAACATAACATACATATAAACAGAGACAGGAAGTCGTGCCTTATTTTATGCATACGAACATTAACTATTTTTTTAAACTACAAAACTCTGACTGAATGGACTATCTCTGACTTTGACACAATAGACATTATTATTATTACGATGTACAAGAAATAAACCACATTATCATCTCATCTCATAAAGAACAACAGTAAAACTTGCAGTTCACACACAAGAGTAATAACAACAAATTATCATTATCAAACCGTGCGGTAATTTCTTTGGCACGGTTCAGCAACTTTTCTTGGGCAGGTCCCCGGAAAGACACCGACGAACAATTATATATACTCATTCACATAACTCACATAACTATGCATGCACACACTTTTTCTCTGCGGCGATACGTATAAATATAGCACAAAAATTACGGGGAGGATTTTTCCGAATTAAAGTTTTTTTAACAATACAACAATAACTAACGTAACTTTGCGCCTCAGGTACGAAAAAAATGTAATTACGGTAATGTACAAAGCGTGAAAAAGACACGAGGTATAGTTTTGAATGCACTTAATAAAAAGAAGCACACAGGAAAAGGACTGATTATTACAACTGCTAAAAGGCATGACTAACAGATTGGTTCATTAAAGCGTGAAATATATATAATGGTGCAGAAAAAAGTGCAAGAAGTAGACTAAAAATATATAATAGTTCATTTAAAAGAGGAGGAAATGAAACATGTTTTTGATACAGAATACACGAATATATAAGGCATTGTATAAAGAATAATGAAAAAAAGATACATTTTCACGTGTTAACAACATGGGTAATTATATTTTTACCTCATGATGAGGCGATATATGATGGAGCGTGTCACCATTTCCACTGGAAAAGCTTTTACTTGAACTTTGTACAAAGCGTGAAAAAGACACGAGGTATAGTTTTGAATGCACTTAATAAAAAGAAGCACACAGGAAAAGGACTGATTATTATAACTGCTAAAAGGCATGACTAACAGATTGGTTCATTAAAGCGTGAAATATATATAATGGTGCAGAAAAAAAGTGCAAGAAGTAGACTAAAAATATATAATAGTTCATTTAAAAGAGGAGGAAATGAGTAATGTTTTTGATACAGAATACACGAATATATAAGGCATTGTATAAAGAATAATGATAAAAAGATACATTTTGACGTGTTAACAACATGGGTAATTATATTTTTACCTCATGATGAGGCGATATATGATGGAGCGTGTCACCATTTCCACTGGAAAAGCTTTTACTTGAACTTCCCGTACCATAGCCAGAACTATTACTTGAGCGGGGAGGGGAAAAGCTGCGTGGTTCATACCTGACGATTGATGATTAACGAAAAAAACAAAACAAAAAAACATACAAAAATGAAAAATAAACATAAAATAATCATAAAATATTATATTAAGACGGACATCAGAAACAGGGCTAGTGATATAAATTCATTCACGACATCACCATTTACGAACAACAATTAAATATATTGTAACATTCCATTATGATAATTGAGCAAGTATTACAATCATGCAAATCTTATGCAAAGAGAAAACATTTAAAAAAGTTTCAAAAATTGATAGCAGCAGCGTAGAGAAAAGCGTTGTTGTTCGCGAGATCTTACCTTTTGCGATGGGAATTGATTGCATTGGACTTGAAGTGAGGATGAGGAGATTTAGAGTACGAGGACTCCCCATCCTCACGCACCCCGTTTTTTAAATGAATGTTTTCGTAATCACATTCCGGCTCCAGAGTGAACAAACAGTGTTTTGAATCACATCCCCTAAAAATCACATAACCAACAGTTTTAATGTAACAATAATGCAAGAAAGTTTTAAAGGAAAGCTTAACTACGTGTAAACTGTAACTGACCTTCTCACGGTATTACTTATACTAGGCGGAATCACAAGAATTTTCACTGGGGTTGAATTTTTTAGTAAATCTATCATTTGGTCTTGTGTCAAAGTGGCGACAGCCACTTGACAAATCTCAACCAGTCTCGAGCCTTGCTTCATGCCGACGTGCGAAGCACTTCCGGAGCTTTCAATTTCAGTGACTACGCCATCCTGTTGCACGTGGAAGCCAAGTTGGCCAGCCTCATTTCGCCCCAGAGTATACTCTTGCGTTTCACAACCGGTGGTTACTGCCTCAAGACGGGTAACAATTTCTTGCAAATCTCCTTCTCCAAGTGTGGTAGAATCTTTTCCGTGAATTGTTACACATTCGCCTTGATGATAATACAGCCTCAGACTAGAAAAAATATAACATTTCATTAACGAACTCATTAAATGGGAATCATAGTTTTAATGGAATTGTAGATTAGTACCAATTGGCAGACGGCCTATTCCATCCCAGAACAGACGAGCAGGAAATTGCAAAAACTGCCTCTCTCGATATTGCATCAATTAGTACTATTGTGTCACACGATATTCCAAAGAATGAATCAACTCGACAGCCCTTGTAACTGTCCTCCAGATACACAGACCAGGAAAGAGCTCCCTGCAACGTAGTATCTCCAATGAATCTCAACGGTTTGGAGAAATCTTTCTTTTTGCTTCCTCCGAACGCTTTGATAGCTACAAATTTGACAAAAACAATTTATCATTGATCTATAATGATTTTAAAAAAGCATAAATTTAGCTAGCATTATGGACTACATACAAAATTTTCGCTGAGGATCAATGGTCGTGGAAGTCGTAAAGTTTGTCACCAGATCCTTCAAATACTCCTGTCTTGTTCTGGTAGCCATCGTCGTAAATTTCTCAGACCGATATGTTGCATTCTCCGCATTTATTACTTTGGCCAGTAGGAAATCCACAAAATCTTGATTCTTTGGAAATTTAGCTCCGGCTGGAATTGAAGGCCCAAACAAAGGCACTTCTCGAGAACGACTTACAGAAATGCTGAAAAAATCATATTACATTCAAATGTCATGTCATCAGTCATTTTTTTTCCTTTCATCACCCTTGTTGTTAATCAAGCAATTATACGGACATTAAAAAAATCAAACGTAGAAAGTTGTTTTTCCTTTCATTCTTTTTAATTTGTTCATTAATGACAATTACCTGTAACTAGTCGAGTCAGTACATGGATTAATTGCTCTCACAACAATAAAAACATGTTGGAATTGGGAGCGGATGTTCCTAGGTGTGAACGGTAGCGCCCCCGGTTCTTGAAATACGATTGTAACGATGTCGTTGCCAATATGTCGCTTTCGCATAAGCTGTACAAAAAAAAACAAGAAACAAAGGAAAATGCATTAGAGCAATAAAACATGAGTTCACACATACGCAAATCATTAACTTTCCGACTCTATGAAGAAATCACATAAAAAATAAGTGAAATGAAGAAGTGGCATTTTAACAATATTTTTCTAGCATAGCATACAAGACCACCACTACAGACCTACTTCTCACGCCCGACGATAGGAAAATATACGACTTAAACAAGTGACGGTAGTGGAGAACAAAGTCATCGCGTGAAAATGAATATATTAGCAAGAGCAACTAAAATTATCATGTGAGCAAGATCTACATAAATCCCACGTGGTTTTTTGCTCGTTAACATGCAAATGCGTAAAAAAGAGATTATTTCAATATACAGAAAAATACTATTAATGTAAGAAAGGTATGTATATAATGGCATATAATATTCCTTCCATTCATAAAAATAAGTTTCAGCATTTGCAGCAACAGCTTTATAGACTCAAATCTGGGATTTAATTTACATACAAAACAAATGAAACTGACTCACTGAGTCGTCTATTCCCTTTCCATTTCAATTGAAGAGACAACAAAAATATAAATCATTTCTTAGAAGACAAAAAATATTTCCCAACCTACAAGTTACTTCATTCAGAACTCTAATTAAAACGCAGACAAAGTTCACTTTCTTTAGAAGACCTAATGCGCACATTATTGTTGCTCCTGTCTTGATAATGATTCATCCATTCATTCATAAGCCATCCTAAGTCATCGTCATGCACAAAAACTTAACATTACAGCTATTTCATTACCTGTTGTCTATTGTTGGGAGTAAATGGAAGCAGAGTTGAAACATGAAAAATTACTTCACAGCCTTCGTACTGCGAGTAAATGGAGTGTAATCCAGTGGAATCGTCTAGAGGAAAATAAAAATTTTATAATAAATTCACTTTTTTCCTTCTTCCCTTTCCAACTTAGTCATTTACATAGAAATGGACCGCTACTGAGATTTGAGAGGGTTCGCTTTATCATCACGTAACAAAGAAAATGTATGCAAATGTACCTTTATTATCAAGTCCTCCAGTATACTTGTCAAAACCTTTCAGGCGAATACGTGTGCCAATGAGATCCAAGAATTCATTAAATGCAGGTCCAGCAGACTCATTATTGTACATTTCCTCTTCTGTCGACTGTCCAGCTTTACAGTACATTATGCCAACCTTGTGTCGGTGTGTTAGCACTTGCTCGTCAAGCTTCAAAAGTTGGTCCTCTGTTTGAGCAGTTTGAGTTCCCAACTTCAAGCTGTATACACACGTGCGTAAAAACCGACATTATAAATTTAAATAAAAACTAAATAAAAAAATTAACTTGCGTGCTGCCACGCACTATAATTATATCACTTTACCAAGAAAGTTGTATTTCAGGTAGCAGAAATTCTATCACGTCTTTAGCATGAACTCCTCCTTTACTATTTGGCTTAATTCCTGGAATGCTTTCCTCCAGAATTGATCCCCGAATTGTGTTTAGCTACAATAAGCATTTAAGGATATCTTATCATCATTTCATATCCTTTCATATTCAAATTTGATGATGGGAGGAGGACATATAAAAATATAATATCATTTTCCATAAATTACCTCTGTCGATCGAACAATTAATCTATACAAATACTTTGAATTGGAAAATGCATTGCTTGACTTTCCCTCGTGATGGCTCAAGTTACTATAAAGCTGATTGTCAATACGTTCCTTTTTGATACTGATAGCGAGTGGTCCCAAATTTTCATCCGAGCCAAACCAATTTTCATGATCTGTAAAAAAATATACATAATAATCCAATAAACATTTTGTATACATTGAAACGGTTAAAGGTTTCATCATTTAATTTCCTGTCAGTCCCTCTATTATTAAACATATTCATTCATTGATTGAATGAAAATGCTCTCGTGACATGTATTCAGAATCAGAAAATTGAAACGCACACGCACAAATCCACTATTTTCCATCTTTTTGATACTGATAGCGAGTGGTCCCAAATTTTCATCCGAGCCAAACCAATTTTCATGATCTGTAAAAAATATACATAATAATCCAATAAACATTTTGTATACATTGAAACGGTTGAAGGTTTCATCATCTAATTTCCTGTCAGTCCCTCTATTATTAAACATATTCATTCATTGATTGAATGAAAATGCTCTCGTGACATGTATTCAGAATCAGAATAATGAAACGCACACGCACAAATCCACTATTTTCCATTCACGCAAACGCATATTATTATAAAATGAAATATTTTACCCTGCTTGTAAAAATAATCTCTATAATAGTTCGCCCCAACATCCACAGCCTCGAGCATGTTCAGCTTTGACGTGTGAAGATTGTTGGCATAAGGGCAAATCCCATGTTGCCAATGAGTACTTCCATTCCTGTACTCTAAAAGAGCGAGATTCCGACAGGATGTTGAGCGATGTGTTGCCTCGTCCGAAGGGGCAACAAATGGGCCTTTCCCGATCACATCTAAATCCTCCGCAGCTTTGCCGTAAATTCCCACTTTCCTGTATCCCGTTACAGGCTTCGTTGGGGTTGTTCTGTTGAGCCGAGTCAGGGATACAATCCTTTCCTGCTCTCCGCCCACTTCATTCCGGAAGTAGGGACAACTGTTGTTGTTTCATGAAAAAAAAAAACAATACAAAATTAATGAAATGAATAGGGCGAAGTTAGAGCTCTAACCCCACACAGGTGCATATTATCACTAGAATATATCGTGGGATTCAACTAAATTGAAATAAAAAAATCTCGGATGATCAACGCATATCAGTTACCTTAAAACAAGAGCATTAGATTTCCCATCTCCCAGATCCGCATCTTGCTGTCCAGGAACTTGGAGCAAATTGTTACTACTACTATTATTGGAGGATGATCCTGGATTGTTATGACTAGAAGATTGTGGTAATGACATGTTTGGTCCAGAAGCAGAAGAGGGACTGACACCACCATTGATTGTACTATTACCACCACCACTGGCACTACAACTACCACCATTATTACTACTGTCCGGTGGAGATCGTTGACCCAAAGACGCTGCGGACGCTCCTGTCGTAGTATTTCTCCTTTTTGAAAGTAAACCTCTCAACCTGGCCGCGTAGGAAATGTTGGCAGAAACACTTTGACAGTCATAATGGGCCAGTGCCCTTCTTCTATGCCGCTCCTCCATGGGATTAGAGCCGGGATGGCGAAGAACAACTTTGCAGAAACACTTTGACAGTCATAATGGGCCAGTGCCCTTCTTCTATGCCGCTCCTCCATGGGATTAGAGCCGGGATGGCGAAGAACAACTTTGGTGGCCACACCGTCACCCGCTTCACCACTCACATGAATCCCCGTATCAAATTTAGCAGCTTCCGGTAAACTTTTCGACGCTTGCTGACGGGATGTTGAGGAAACACTACGAAACTTTCTGAAGATGGAAGCCTGTTCCGATTTCGTTGTGTTGGTTGACGTGCTTGAAGAAGAAGGGACAGTGTTACCCATCCCCTTTTCGTTTCCGTTAGAGCTATTTTTATCCTTGCTGCTATTGTTGCTGCTCCCACCATGGTCAAAAAGCTTGTGAAACTTGAGCCTCAGGCGAGGACTTGCTGTTTCCCTGCTAGACACCCCAGAAACCTTTGAAGACGACGCAGGAAGACTCTTACTTTCGTCAATAATGCTTCCCCCTGCACTACTGCAACTAATCCCATCAACCTGCTCCACCTTCTGCTGATGAATTAAACCGTCTGGCGCTCCGGATGTGTTCATTAAACTCAAAAAAGGACGATTTACACTGGCCGTTCCAACTGAACCACTGCGCACTGCATGCCCTCCAATAATACCGCCACCACTGATAAACGCCGCATTCTGCGCAGAGAGCACGTCAATGCTTCCGTGACTTCCAAAGTCCTTTCGTCGTGTGAAGCACCCAGTTGAAACTCCACCAGTCTGAATCTGATTATGATGATTCTGTGCTGTGGTCGTCGTTCCCGTTGAGTTCATGAGTGTTACCCTCTGATGTGGTGACAACTGGTGAGCATGGGAATGATGGAAAGCTCTGGCTTGATTGTTCAAATAGTTGTCCCTGTCTAGAAGGTCTAAACTACTATTGCTCCTATACAGGGCTAGACGGGGACCTGCCTTAGAGGCGCCTGAAAATACTTTTAATCCTGCCGGCACCCCTCCACCTGTAGCAGCAGCAGCAGAAGGCATTGAGGATCCACTCACACTTTTCCCAAAACTCCTTGCCGGTGAGTTCCTCACAGTCACGACGTAAGGCTCATTGTCTTGAAACTCGTACGTTGGCGTGTCTTTTATAATAGGCTTATTATTACTGCTCAAACAATCCTCAGGATTACTACTCTGAATAACCGTCTTTTGTTGAAGAGAAGGTTTATTGCTGAGGGTTGATGGGTCAACTACCTTCTGGTAAATGGAATGATGTTGTTGCTGTTGTTGCTGCTGCTGTTGTTGTTGTAAGGCCTGGTGGTGCGGTACAGCAGCCAGTGATGAAAGACGAATGTATGGTGAACTGGCAATAATTCCTGGAGCAGTTGTACTGCCGCTGTTGTTCGTCGTTGTCACCGCCCTTCCAACTACTGCTTGTGTTGCTACTTCCCCTCCTCCTCCTGGACCCACCAGTTCCAGGTTGCTCCCTCCTGAGGTACTCATCGAACCGAGACACCCTCCTCAAATTTGATACAACTTCAGTTCCGGTTCTGCTTGTCGACGTACATGAAAATGTGAGATGATTATTGTTACAGCCATGCGAAGTCGGAAGTGGTTCCAATTCTTTCATAACTCTCGCGAGTAAAGGTTTTCTCACAAACGGTTATTCCCTCTCCTTCCCTTCATTTCCAATCCGAAAATATAAATGTTAAAACTCTGTCACTATACTACTCTCTCGCTCTATAGAATATTATTTTTTACGTAATGCGCACTATAGTTCCGGAACAACAAGGTAGTTGCATGATAATCATCAGTAACATGTCTATAGTTAAATAAATTATTTACGAGAGTGTGACGTACAAAACAAGACAGAGGAATGTCCACGTTTTTCAATTATATTTACTCCTTCTCCATGTCCGTGTGTGGTGCGTGGGTGGAAAGCCACTTGTCACTGGTTTACTTAGCCTCTTCTTCTTCTCTTCTGCACACAAAAACGGCTTGAATGAATGGTTTTGGTTGGATAGTTAAGGATTATCCTCACGTACAAAAACGTGACACATAAATGACTCAACTGTCAAGCAAATTGACTCTGGGATATATTTGCGCACGTTATCATATCGGCAACCTCGTTTCGTCCAATTCACTCAACTCGCCAAAAAACGCCAGCGCTGAGTAATTGTCTCTCTGATCGCGTCACGGCCACAGTGGTGTCAGTCAGTGTATCTGACGAGATAATGATAACGATACTGTTTTAACTATGTTTACTATTATCTTTTTTTTCGGTATTTCTTAAATTGCCCCGGTCACTTTCATTATAATAAACGAACACACAGGAACAGTGGTTGTGTTTGTGTGGTAACACTCGCAATTAGTGTAAATATTTTTAAACCACTCAACAATTAAACTTTCACAGAGTTGTCAGTTGAATCTCTACAAGATAATCTCTTGGAAAACGAACACTTTAACTGGAATGTTAGTTAAGTTGGCATTTAAGAGCAAATCCGGTTGGCATTCTCCAATTTAAATGCATTTGAGTGCATTAAAATATCTGTAAAAACAAAACCAAATCAAAACAACATTAGTAAATAAGGAAGCATGCTTTTATATCTTCTTTCATTCATTAAATTATACATTTAAATCACAAGTGGAGTTGGAATTCCCAAAAAAATCAATAGTTAACTTTAAACTAGTTTATTTAGCAAGCCAACCTATACAACAAGTAGTTATAAACTTGATGATCCATAATAAAAAACGAGTGAGCTTCTACTTAACTATTTAAATAAGGTTTCAGGTATGTATAGTCAGAGATTAAATGAAAAAGGATACCTTGCGTACGTAAATAGTAATGACTCATCATTCAATTTCAATCAAAACTCATCAAAGTAATCAGTCACGGATAAAAATATGGAAAACTTGTTTTCAATCTCGAAACAGCATCCCAGGACCTAGGGATGCTGCATCTCTTTCTAGAAAGATGATGTAACTTTAACTGCCGTGAGTATAGTCAGTAGAGTGGAGTTAAAATGTATTTCGTATTTTTTTTCAATGAAATTTGAACAGGTCATCATGAGAGGGTATTTTATAATCATTATAATAATCTATCTAATTTATCTCTACTCACTATGCAGTTTATTATAATTTGCAATAGTTTTAATAGACATACCTTCATTGATTAAAAAACAAAAGGGTATTATTGATTATCTTTTTAAGGGTTAAATTTTTTAACATTTTTTCGCTGAACACGCAGTGTAATCAAATATTTAGATAAAAACTGACCACTTAAAATCACATAAATTTTTCGGGCCTTCTAAAAGAGATGCTGAGATGAGAGGATAGATGATCTGTACAACTAAAGTAGCTTTTTAATACTGACTACTTGACTGTGTGTAAAAAAAATCTTAATTGCAGTAGCATCCATGCAATCGCATCATCAAAACTAGACACTAGACAGTATAAGTAACGTCATCTTCAACTTGCTGTTAAAATGAATGAAATCATCATCATGCCATCATTAAAACCACCTTAACCTTTAACGTCTCTTGCTGTGGTGTCTGCGTCATTACAATAGATGCATAATGTAGAGGCTATGTTATGACCATGTTTATAATAAACTTTATTTAGTAATTAATGCCTAAGTTAACTATAAGTGGTGTGACTGTGAATAGCAAATGATTGAGATTGAGCGTAAAGAAAAAAAAAACAAATTGGAAATGAGTCTGCATTCATCCCATTCCTCCCACGCACTATACTAAACTATACACATAATAAATGTTGCGAATCCACTTAACTGACCATCTTAATCTAATTGCTTGCGAGTCATCAGTATGAAAGATGATAATGGTAATCTGGTATATTGTGCTCGGCTAAGTTAATTGTACAAAATCAGAGCGTTACTACAACAAGTGTATCAACACCTGCATGCATGTAATTTGCGATCTGATTAGCATTCACTCATGAATACAAATTCGCAATTCATTTAACCTCAAAGACAGATTACTAATTAATTAAGTATATATATATACCTACCTGTTATTATGAAATAGAAAATATATACTCATTAAACCTTCTAATTTAGAAAATGAAATTGACTTGTTGTTGTTCAGTTTTTCTTCTAAATTGTTTTGGGGCAATAAGCGTCAATCAATTTTATTGAAAATTAAAATTTTAATTTAAAACATAACTAACCATTGATGAGTTGGACTGAATGCTCAGTCAATAAAATGTAATGATGATTGATACCCGCACAAGAGCACGAGGACGTGCGTGCGTGGGCGTACATTAAAAATATCTTTATAATGAATAACAAAAAGGAATTTAAAAATAAGCTCTTCTCTATAAAACATTTTTATTACTCAACTTTAATAACAATATTATTAAAATCACGAGCAAAACATTAAAATTGAGCGAGTGACTGATTTCATGAAAGTATAACGTGATGGTTTAACTCATATTTTTATTGAGTGGATAATAATGTGAAATGTGAACAATGTGTGTACTTTCAGGATATAAATTTTTGATGTATGACTTTATGTACACTTTTGACGAGAGTGAGTTATGAATTGTTTGAGAAGAAGTTGATCAAGTACATACATTTTTTTTGCAATAAATTTTTGTCTGCAACCTGTTTACTTTAAATAAGAAAGTATTCAAAAAATGAATTATGTGTTTATCAAGACAGATAAGCAACTTAAATCGAAATATAATCTAAATGGGAAAAAATGAAGAAGATTGATGCAATAACATAATAGTAATCCATTTTTAAAGGTGTTTTTCAACCAAGTGAATGGATACTTAACTTCCAAACAAGAACATAGTTTGTTATACTGATTTGCGAAATATATTATTATTATTATTTTTGCAGAGAGTGCAGAAAGAGCTTCCTTTCCCACCCTACATATTTTCCTATCATCATCAATTTTTTATTTCTAAAAGAGAACATGAGCAGCACTAGAACTTCTGCGCTGATTACAGGTAATCTTCTACTACACAAGCTCATTCATGAAACGTAAACCTACAAATTATGTGGATAACTGTGAGAGATGAACCTATTTACTTTTAAATCGAAACAAACTCACTCAGAATTACTCAACGAAACCGACTAAAAAAATCTCGTCTAAAAGTGTATATTTGGGTACTTGGGTAAATACGCGAAAGTATATACATTCACAATCCACTTTGGTAACAAAACCTCTATAATTTTCGGTGAAGGAAAAAGGATCAAGAAATCGATAAGACAGTGTAGAGTAGTGAGTGCATCATTCACTCTTTTTTTCCCAAGTCTTTTTCTTATCCCGGTACTTTTTCTTCTTTTAACACAAATTACCCGTCCTATCCTATCATTCGTCTTTATCAGTTTGTTTTTTAGTAGTTTTAACAGCCAACCTCCGGTTGTACAACTAATGTATATAAAAACACGTCATTCCTTTTCCTCACAAGTGCATTAGATATATCCCGAATGAGTAGTCCACTTGTTCGCCAGGTAGTTTGCTGTTACTTAAACGCTTTCTTAATTAGTACACCTGTACACGTACTACCTGAGTGGGTATCTTCTTCAAGAATCTTTTTTTTTCAACATTATTTGCTCATGAATGAATCATCACACAGAGAAAGAGATCAATGATATGTTATATATTTCACTCAGTATTTTAGAATCGTTTTACTTTACAAATTCTCCTTGTGCCCCCACCACCACCGCTACTCTCATTCATTTCCCATTCACCACGTCATTCAGCCCAGGAAAATTAGAGCGATATGTATGCATTTAGAGAAAGAAAAAAAATTGCCATTTCTTTGCTCTACTGCACTACCACCTTAAATTCACTAGTCATCATCATTGTTGCTTTGCATGCTACTATCTCCTCAACTAAATGCAATTATCTTTGGCTACCTACAAGAGAAAAAAAAACGGAAAAAATATAGACAGAAAACTCCCCCGAAAGGAATTTTCATTTTCTTCTTATAAGCCTGATAGCATTTATGACGTTGAACATGATTATGACGATAATAAATGGTGGGTGGGTGGTGGAGGTGGATATAAAAGAAGCAGTGCTTTGGCTATGATGATGGTGGTACTAATAATACGCTGCACGGACGGACAGATAGGCGCGTGGTAAAGTGGTACATGAATAAAAACGTAGGAAGTCACCAGAATAAGTTATGTTAGTGCTACCATTTATACCACCGGCACGAAATATATATTTTTTGATATCTTTTTATGGCTATAAAGATCACCTTATCAATCAAGGTACATATACATTAAGGAGCCGCAGGCAGATGGGTAGGAAGCAGGTAGGTAGTAAGGTAGTTAGCGTCTTCTTAAATAACAATCCAATTTTTTTCCACCAAACAAACCCACATTTTATATGTAAGTCTTGGCATGAATCACGCTTGCTTTTAATCAGCTCTCTATAGTAAGAGATTATTATCAGTTAGCAGCACACACACGGATAAATTGCCCTGTGGTGGTGGTTAAACATTCCGTCAATACTCCTCTCAATAATATGTATCATGAATGTACGCACATTTTTGTTTCATTCAAGTATAAAAAATCCATATTAAATATAACCTACTGACGTTTTGACCTTTTTCCATATAAACATTTCAGCAGCATAAAGATAAGCTCTTTTATACCGCCTCACAGTCCATAAAAATCTATTTTACCAACCGATTTGTGACAATCTTAACATCTCTAAATTAGGTTTCCTGTTGAAAAATTTCTCCTAATTTTAGTGTGCTATGCTACCTGCACACACGTGTATGACTTTGATCTTGATCTGAAATCTGAGATCTGTAAAAGAAAATGGCAATAAGTTCCTTCCTACCAAATTGCGAAATTGTATCTTCTCCACCTTTTAAAGAAACTGGGAAGTTTATAGAGAGCACTTTTTTTACAGCTCACCTTCAACCTTGGATTATCCATAATGATAACTGCAGAATAAGATGCCTAACTGTGAACTGCTGCTACCTTTTAGAAAATGCGCTACTCTAAATTTATACAACTGACAACAGAGTCTCGACATAAAAAGGTATTTTGTCGTGACGAATATTTGGAAGCATGAAAAATATCTTTTTAAAATGTTCATGGCTAAATTCTCTCTCGTAAATCATACACCTATTTTTCATACATACTTACTATATACACGCCTCAAAATAAGGCACGTTTTTCACTACCCCAAAAGTAAATCACTTATTCGTGTGAAATCTGTAGAGAAATTCATGCAAGATGGAAAATTCACACTTTGTGATAACGGATTCATTTTTTTTTCACAGTGTGCCACTGAAAATACCGACAGGCTAAAAATATTTGGAGTGGTTGAGTGGTGGTGGTGAACCTGGCGTGTTTTGTATTTACAAGTGGATATTTGTCTGTGTAGACAAGAAGATGTGATCCTTCACGCTTTTCACATGTGAAGTGTTTCTCTCTCTATGTCCAGTTTACACAATGACACAACAAAAAAGGATGACACCAGGACACCGGCACAGTTGATCAAGTTTTTGTTAATGGGACACTGTTTTTTTGTCGAGTCGGTATTTTAATGACATTTAAAATGCAGCAAATGCCTTGTTATTATTTGTTATCCTTATCAAAAGGGTCCGTCATTCGTCATTCCTCTCAACAGACAGTTTGTTTTTAGCTTTTATAAAGAAGCAGAATACAAGTTCAGAGAGCACCTACCTGAAATGAATACCAAAATCCTATACTACCTTTTTAACCTGGTTCGATGGTCCGTTGATTCATTTAGAAAATGACTTGGCGGCCATTGGTATGCATTTTATTAGATAAATGGACAGGTTATCAGGCTGACGACAACACAACGGCTTGACGACATATTTCTTTCAAGATTGGTTTCTTCTTGGCATTCAAATTAAAAATGCATTCGTATGTAAAGTATACAGAAACTTCATCACATTTGAAGATCTTGAGAGAAATGAGCCATTGAATCGTTAACAAAAGCCATTTTCTTTCATTTTCTTTTAACCTTTATAACAACCATCCATCTTTCTCATCTTTAAAATTCCACAGGACACTACTAGTATACTAGGGAGCGAACTAGAACATGATTCTGCATCTCGCTCGGTATGTTTACAAAACCTGGCAATAAAAGCAGTTATACACATTAAATGAGTCAAACTCATTATTTCTTGTGACTCTGGCTGAAAGAAACACTTCTATAAATTCTTCTCCTAATTTTTTCTTCTCTGATGATGTTAGTAGCTGATAGCGCTATAGCTTTTTAGCCAACTGATGACAATTTATTGTATACAAAACTGTGTGGCTTTACGAGCCAAGTAATAAATTTCAATTGTTACAAAGTGCAAATGAGCCAGGGAGAGAGTCGCTTTGACTTTTGTTCCCTTTTG
>JAHZMV010001470.1:0-16212 GCA_027743765.1 Coecobrya sp. COE2 | reverse complement strand
CACTTCATACAAGTACCTGTTTATAACCCTATAATAATGTATTACATACTTTCCATGTGTGATCCCTTTAAAAAATCCTTCTGTCACTACTCTCTCGGCTCCTCTCTGACTACTCCTTTGCGGCTTTCTGTTTCTTCCTGAATTGCTGGTACTTTTACAACAGCAGCAGCAGTTGAACCAGTTAGCTCGTGCTTGTTACAAGATCATTTTACATGATCTTCAATGGTGGTGGCCTTCTTCGTCTTGTTGAATTGCTCACACCACACACATCATCATCATCGGCATCATATTCTCATCACTATCATCTTTCTCGCCACATGATGACTCGCTACAAACATCAGCAACAGGAATATATATTATCACAATGTTGATGAGTGACTGGAGGAAACCAAACCACAAGAACAGCAAAAGTCTCAAGTCTCCTGTTCCTGTTCTGTGGTCGCTCCTCTCTCTGCTGTGCATGGGAAATGAGTTTGCGATGTTTTATAGTTACCACTATCATCCATTCATTCAATTTCATTCATTCCGAAAGGGTTTCTCCTCAGCAGCAACATTGCTGCAGTTGTAGAGTAGACGTGTTAAATTTTCTCCTTATCTTGATGCTGCTGATCATCATCATCATGATTGTAATGATGAGTATGCACTTATACATAAAAAAGTATATTATGCATTCTTTTCCGACAACCACTACCCTTCCACCAGCTCAACTCTCATTCTTTCTGTCTGTAGCAATTACCTGCATCCGCTTTTCGAGAAAGCCAGGTTTAGTTGAAGAACGGAGAGGAAAAAAATTAGATTGAGAATACATTTTATCTACATTGTCTACCCCTTCCATACAACAAAAAAGTTTTTTTTCTACATTATTCCTGTTTCTCTACCTCTCTACCTCTACCTGCCATTTATTATTATATGCAGTGTCAAGTCACAAGTCAAATCGCAATGACATGCAAAAGAGTAAACAAACATAATAAACCAAAGCCAACATAGTCAACCCTCTCATTCAACCAAACCCTTTACTTTAAAGCTCGATTTACAAAATTCATTCATCCCTTTTCTTAACCCAGAAAAAAACGCACTGTTTATAATATTTTGTGTATATATTTTACTTGACGCTTTTTATTCATCGTCATCATTAATATTTTTTCACGTGACTGTGATTGTAGCACTACATATTCTGTTGTTGAAATTTTCCATTGTGATGCTAATTCATAATGGAAGGAGCAAGAGCCAGTTTAGCAGTAATACAATTTATTTATTTTTGAGATTTTATTAATGCGTTGTGGATGTAGAGCCAACTTCCTCTACATTTTTCAACCCTTTTAGCTTGACTTCCTTTTTTATTGCAATGTACTTTTAATAGCATTTTATACTGCCACTACTATCAAAGTACTGCAAGTGGAAAAGTGTACAGTTTTTATGGAAGCCTTATAACATGCAGCGTCATCCTTGGTTCCCTTTTTTATGCTGTCTGTGTATAAAAATCAGTTTTTTTCTTTGAAGCGATGATCATATGGGTCCAATAAATTAATGATCTGCCGTACAGTCAGTTAGTTGACTGATCACACTGAAAACGTCAGACATTCCCAAAATTCCAAATTCTTTCTAATGCATGGATGAGTCTCGCATGAATATCATCACCAGAGTGCCGTGTTTGCCTTTCGAAACGAAACTTTCTTCTTCGTTCTCCAAGAATGAATTCCTTGAGGTACAGTTTCAATCCGGCTCATTTTACTTATTCACCGGTGGGTCCTCCATAATAGTCAACATTTTTTGTAATCTTTCTCTTTTGTATATTTATTTTGTTTGCTATGTTGCATTTCCACAAAAAGCAATAAATCTTTTGAGTAGTATGTATTCCAATTCCAATACGTTACGGAAAACGGAAATTACACCGTAATACAGAGTAGTGTAGGTACACATGTACATAATATATTGTCGTAGAATGTAACGAAGATTAGACTTATTTCTGTAGCCAGCCATCCTGAAAAAGTCCATTGGCAATTGGCTTGTGACTTTGAGGAATCAGAAATTCCAAGCAGAAAAATGGAATGGCAATGCTTGTGCATAAATAAATCACGGAGAAAATTTATGGGTCGGTCTCTTTTGTTTCAGCTTCAGTTAAACTTTCCAATTTTGTAAATTACATATGGAAATACATTTAGAATACATAAGTTAAATGAATTCGAAGAAATAGGAGTACAGAATTTGCAGAAACATGATGTTGGCAGTAACGAATAATGCATATGTATCTATTACTATTTAGTATAGTTTATTTACAAACTTGCAAGATTATTGAAATGGCACAATCTCTTATTGCACCAATTTATTTTTATGCTTTTGCTTGCCAAACTTCCTCATATTTTCCAGCGAGCTTTTATTTTTTTCTCTCCTTTAATACGATACTATTTATGTAAAGGGTTGATCGAGGTTGAGAACGCTAATATCGATGGTGGTGGTAACAACTTTGTTGACTACCTCCTACCGTTACACCGTCCATTAAGTCAAACTTTATTAATGGCTCTCCTCTCCAAAAGTTTATGTGCTACCGATGATGCAGCTGAAAATTTTACAATTGGTACGATTTCATTATTTGCTGTTATTATTACTGCTCATTGTGATTATTTATGAGCAGCGCACCTGCTCCAGACAAAAAATAAAATTACTCCATGCAAACATGATTAGCATCTTTTTTATTCACAAATTATCATTTATCTTTCAAGGAAGCTTCAAAGCAGACATGAAGGTAAAAAGAAGTTCATAACCAAAAGTATGATGTGAATGACTCAGGAGGGTGCAAGCTGCAAGCAAAATGCATTGTGTAAATATCCAAACACATCTTCCCTTCATCATAATATGCTTTTTTTCATTTTTATATCATTCATTAAATACAATTATGCAAGGTAATATGCAATAGGAATAAAAATCGTTGTGCATTGCTTATTATTATTCAACATAACTAACTGAACTAAAAGGGCATTTTCATTGCAGCGTGGAATAAATTTTTTTTGGCTCGGGCCTAAGAAGCTTCATGTAAAAAAGAGTTTTGGTTTTCTGGTGCTCATTTACGCATAAAATGCACTTTTTCATCGTACCATCACATCTCAATGTTCACTAGTTTGCTCTTGCTCATCTTCCAAGTAGCTCATGTTCGTCTTAAACAACACACACACAGAGACACATTATCTTTCTTATTGCATATTCCTTAGCTCGTTAGATAGGTAATAAGAATGAAAATGGGATGGAATCTCTCGCTTCAAAATTCTCACGTTTGCCTCATTCACTCAACAGCACCAAGCTCAGCGTCGTCGCTTGATTGGATTATTGTGCACCAAGTGAATCACTGAAGGCGAGGCATAGCGCAAACCTGACACTTGTCTGCTGACGAAAACGCTGCACGAGCAGAGAGCTTTACTTATACGTACCGTACTGCAGTATATAATCATTATCATCAACATCATCACTTTTTGTATCACGTCTATACTTTGTAGATGAGAAAATACAGGTTTTAAGCGCCGCCTTGAAGACGTACCTTACCACACAAAGTTTTTTTTGCAACTTTTCCTTAATATTCTTACTTGATCATCATCAACTTGATCATCATCATCATCACTGCCACCACCACCGTCATTCACAGGGATCATCCTTCCTTTTTGAAAAAGTCCAATCCAACCACTATCATTACTCTTCATCAGGTATTTCCCGAATAAAAAAGCAATTCAAATGACATGCACAAAAGCGGATGGTAAAAAGATGAAAACCTAAGAAAATGAAGCCACACAGTTTTGATTCAGTTTTTCCCTAAAGTTCATCATCATAAGCATTTTTACAAAAACTTTTTGGAAGCTGGGATACACTCCTTTGATACGATTATTATTATGATGATGATGGGTAATAAAATGCCAGATGCTTCTGACGTGATCGTCAAACATTTTTTCGTAAAAAATTACGACGATGCGATACATGGCATGTTGTATAGAAAAGCAGTTTAATAGTTTATAAAAAAAATAGTAAGCTCATCTTTATTATATCAGTTTGTTAAATTGCAAAGCATGCTTGTCTTGTTTGAATGGCACGTGCCTACAATGCAAAAATAATATACTTTTTTCAATAAAGCAATACTAAATTGAAAAACAGACAGCAGGTAAATTAAAGCTCAAATCAAGTTTTCCTTATTATTCCTTTGATATTGATAATTTGCTGCTGGCTTTTTTTCTTGCCATTTTCTTCTTGTCTTCTTCAGTTTGGAACTCTTTTCATCGTCGTCATTTTTACCACTATGCATGTTATACTCTGTTCAGATACTAGATACTAAATGTATAACTATGTAGTTGTATAAGAGCATATCTGTTTTTATAAAGTAGCTAACAAGCAGGTGTGTGTTGTTTGTTGGTTTGTGATGCACTTCATAAAAGAAAAAAAGAAGAATGAAAACTGGTCTGCTTCTTTAACAAACTCTCAGACTCATCTTTACCCAACAACAAAACCACCACGAAAAATAATAATCATCATCATTATAATAATAATAAAAGCCTAAAAATTGTATAAAAAGAATGGAAGGAATACAAAAAAGGGCTATGGCTATACTATACCAAGAGAGTTTACTGCATTGCATGATTATCCTTTTTGAAAAAAAAATGCTCAAAAATGATTTGATGCTGATGCTGCATGGTATAAAGAATTAGGCATGAAAAAAAATTACAGAACACAACCCAGCATCAGTGAATAAGCCAGATGAAAAACTGGTTAAGTTGAAGAAGAAACTGAAGAGCTAAGGAAGATTTTTCAAGAAAACACCTGCTCTTTCTTCATCATGACATGAAGATGATGATGATGATGAAGTGAACAAGATGATCACTATTATCAAAGTGAAGAAAAAAGCATATAGTTTTATAGCACATGAAAATCTTATAGACTCTTTCAAAAGTCTCCATTAAAAAGAGACTCTCAAAAGAGAAAGATGGGATATTTATGTACTGCAAGTATATATACAGCAGTGAAAAAACTGCCACAAAAATCCTGTTCGTGTTTTTGTGGTACTATAAAATGGATGGCGGTAGTTCATCATCATCATTATTATTTTGAAAGAGAAAAAGCAGTTTTTTAAAGAAAAAAAACTGGCAATTATTGTTGAATTGACTGACGTAAAAAGTGAGCGTACACACATACAGAGAGAGAGAGAGAGAAGGAGGATCAGAAAAGGATTGCATGGACATTTACGACGAGTTTACTACTCTGCTTGTTTCCATTTAAAAACCTCTCTTATCTGGTAAATCCCTTTGTACAAAAAAAAGTTGTCTTGACTTGTGCTAAAGCTGCTACCTGTTTTTTAACAATCAAGAAGAGGTTTCAGCGTTTCAAGAGGACAGACAGGTGAGCAGGTGTTTTCTTCGTTATTTTTTTCTTTGATCGCGTGTCCTCTATTTATCACATCATTTTCTTTCTTCATGATTCATGGTGGTGGTTGGTGCGATGCTGCTACTACTTGCTGTGCTGCTGTTGCAATGAGGACGATGAACATGATAAATCCCCATCCTTTTAAATCTTTCCTTTTCAAGATGTAGAAAAAAAAATAAGAATGGAAAAAGAAGGAATTTAAAATATATTTTTTCGAAAAGGTAAATTTTTTGTGCCGTGCATCTTGCAATAATCATAATACATCACGCGACGTTTTAAAATCATAATGAATTGTGCACAGACATCCCTACACAAACAACAATAACAAGTGTAGAGATAATGAAGAGTACAATGCTCTGATTTTCTTTTTTCTCTTTTTGGAAGCTTCATTCACTTGATGGGATGTCGGGGAAAAGTATATTATGGTTAAATAATAACATATCATTTCAGTTTGCAACTCAAGCAAGTCATTAGTGAAGGAATAAAAGTTTAATTTTTTTGACTCCATTCTTTCAAATGCCAGCATAGAATGATATATAGGTATGTAATTTTTTACAATGAAAGAATACATAAAAAGGGAAGATCGTAAGTAAAATGGCAACTTGTTTAAAAGAGAAGGGGACAAGGACCTTGCCAAACACCTAAGACACATCGAAATCTCAATCGCCATATTTCATCTGTCATTCATAAATCATGCGAATTTGGTCCCTTAATCCAAAATTCTAAAAAGGGTACCTTTCCAACGCAGACAATAAACAAAATGGCAGTATGTAATTGGTGCTTGCATAATAATTACTGTTTATGTGAACAACATAAAATATCAACATTTGCTATGGCTTTGACCTTATCAATCAAGAAATATGTTGATAAAAATCGTTTTTATGATGGCATAAGTTCGCACCCAAACACGCACGCATATTTACAGTCTCCTTGTGCAAGCCTAATTAAGTCTTTCTTAAGAGCCAAAAAAGAGAAATAAATTATCTCTCAAGACTAAAAATGATATTGATGAATGTGTAACCTAAAATTTAATTGCCAGTAACCCAAAATATATGAATAAAAGTGTGTGAGATGTCTTTGATCTTTGTGATTTTAGACGTGCAATTAAGTATATCAGTTTTTGTAATTAGGTATTAGCAATAACAACTCTGTCGGCTGAATTTTTATTATCGTTTATATAATTACTTTTAATTGATTCAATATCTTGTTATCCGTGACCCTTAAAAACGACCCCTTTTCTGAGACTGAATGATGGCGCATTAATGTACAGCGATTAGATATTTTTATTAGAAGAAAACTATGTTGTTGGACTCCTTTTTTAATCAGTCAACCCAATAATGCAGTAAGTAAGACGTAGCAGAGTAGTTAGTATATTTAGGTACGTTACTTATGCTCAACAGTGTATGACCACGCAACTTTTTGGGATGTTTTGCAACTGGTCTGATGTTGAGAGGGAGTCTCTATTAAATCAGGCAATTGAGACACGAAAACAATAATAAAGCGAATTAAATGACTAATTATCATTGTTATGAATGATGATAATGATAATATCGTGTTATTTTGCTACTGACGTTGTGTGGTGGTGGCACAAAGATGATATTTTTAGCCATGATTTGTGCGCTTTCTGTTACGATAAGGGCGACACAAGTTGAGAAATAGTTATTTTTGTTGAGTCCATACTAAAAAATCGCCACACAAACTTGAGCATTTTATGGTGTGACGCAAAACGAATTTACCAACTGTATATTATCAGAGTTTATATAAGCTTACATTTTTTATACTATAAAAATATATATAATTTATATATAAAGTTACATATTGTTTTGATTATCATCATTAGCACAACTACCAGTAGTTATATTTTAAGTCAAAAAGTCAAGTAATTAGTATTCACTCAACGTTCTGATGCTGTATACTGGGTTGTGTACAACATGGTTTTGTTTCATGTTTTCATGTTGGGTACGCTTCACTTTGGGATATATCATGCTGGGATGCGTATTAAACGCCAAAAATACAAAATGTTGCACACACTTATTTTTTATTAAAATCTATTTTTTCCTTTGTTTTTATAGGCTTTAAAAATATCTCATCTCTCTCCTTCTCGACAGGTTATATGCTCAGTTTTTGTGTGAGCTGTGCACGTGATGCCGCGGCGTGTCAAGATGATGATTACAGTAAAACGGATCTTTTACAATCTTTGAGTCTTCAAAATCAAGAATTTTTTTTTTCAGAAGTGAAACAATCAGGTCCACAGAATAGAACGGTAGTGTGTATACAATGAAACATATCCCAATTAAAAAAATTTTTCAAGATGAATAATACAAAAGAATATATAGTACCTATTTATAATTTTAACTTAACAAATAACAATGAACAAAAAAACAGGATCTTTAATTACCACTTTTTTCTCTGCATTTCATTAAATAAACGCAAGTCATCACTTGAATTTGACTTTGGTAGAGGGTACCAAAAAGTGCAATTTTATTTATTTTTGCAATGTTTGTAATAAAAACAAGGAAAGGAACGAACCAGAATTAATCCAACAACCAGTAAACTTCTTATGAGCAATCATTTATGATGATGGCGAACAAATAATAATGATAGACATAATAATATTTTAAACATAATACCTAAACAAATCCACTATACCTATCTACCTTTTTATTATAAGACCACTACTGTTAATGTAAATCTATATTAAGAATACTGTTTCATGTGGAACAAAGTTATGTAAAGGCCAAAGGTGTCTAGTTGTCTAGCCTCGGTGAGAAATGATGATGGATCTGTTATTATTTTCGCGAATTGTGAAGCAATGAAAAATATACACCCAAAAATAAACTATTATTGTAAAATCATCATTCTTGATCAAATTCATTAACATCAAAACATAATCATCTCGCTGGGATCAATAGGGCAGTATACAGGTCGCATAATATTCTGAGTAAAAATCAAACAAGCAAATTAAAAACAAATTCATACTTTATTGCAAAATTAGCTGACGTCTGTGGGCTTGCTTAATATTTAATAGGTGCGCCGACTTTGATACGGTTTGTTGATGAGTCAGTGTGTCCGTTCAGCATCGGCATTTTCTATTTTCAATACAACATTGTTTACGCATTTTAATAGCTCCCATAAAATTTGTTATTTACCTTTTTACTTCACAGATTTTTTATGTTGACGAGCATAAACAAAGTTTACTGAACCGATTATAACTGCAACAGACAAAACTGCTAAGATTGCTTCCTTTGGAAAAATACATACTTAAAAATATACATATGCAAAAAAAAAAGTGATTATTGAAGTAATCTTGATATTATAAGTCCACATTAGCAGCCTCATTATATTATTATAAGTAACCACATGGGCAGTGCTCACTGCTCATCTTAAATTCCCTCCAAATTCCTAAAAAAAATACATATTTATATTAATAAGATGGATTAAATATATGGGTGCAGAATTGTAATCATGCTTCATTGTTGAAATACAACAATGCGCAATAACACGACCATGATAACAACTATTTTTCTATGTACACATTACTGTTACTCCGACGGCTATTTTTCACCATTTTTTTTATTGTTTCTCTTTCGAGTCTACTGATTTCTTGCTATGTTACAGGTTAATTGGATCCCCTCGTTTTCTTTATAGCACAGCATGCGTTGCGATGTCAGAAAAGACTTAAACAGAGATAGAAATTAATGCTTCTAGAATCCCTTTTCATGCGATTATCAGCATTCTATTATATTGCGCTATTCTTCTATTATTATGAGTCTTCTAGAGAAGAGAGAAAAAGGAACAAGTTAAAAATAACCATCATCAACACCCACAATCACTATTCTTTCGCTGAAAAACACAATAAAGCTCGACCCCAAAAGCTTGTGGATCTTGTAATCCATTTTTTCTCTCCTTTTATTTTTGGACTTTAATTACCCTCTCTCTCGCTGAAACAACAACAACAACAATAATAATCATAATAAAAATGTGTTGCTCAACAATTGTTAATAATCATAAAAGGGCTTATATAAATATATCGTTTAAAATGGACACTGTGATAAGCTATTGCAGTAACCTTTCTGCTGCTGGGTGCTATTGCCACCACTCTACACAAAACATATAGCGTTGGTGGTAGTGGACACACGATTATTATTATTATACTTTATGATTATATATATAACGCACAAAAACAATGTATTCTCTTATCTTTTCTATTTTTACACGTCAAGAAAAGAAAAACAAGATTTTCATGTAATAAGTTCATTTGCTGTACTCAAGATAATATACGTGTTATATGCTCCTGGCTATAATATATATATCTACATTCTTGTTATAAGAGAAATAATAAAGCCCCTAAAGGGAGGAAGATAGAGTACATTGACATTGAGGTCAAATGTTTTCGAAATATCGGTTGAGTGAGCAAAACAACTATACTACGTATAATAATAATGTATCTTGCTTGAATTTATAGATAGATATACATTTTATATATAAAGCACATTTTATTTTAACACTCACGCAAAATTTTGCCCATTCCCAGTTATATTATTTATCTTTCGTTTAAATCATCATGATCAACATAGCAAAGTTATTTTTTTTGGAATTTGGTGGTTGGTAGTAATATGTAGTAGTAAAGGAGCAGTGACCATGTCCAATTTTTTATTTCATAGCAGTAGATTACCATTTCAATAATAATGCCTACGTGTGTGTAGTGGTGTACACGTAAAAAGAAGTATGCCTTAAAATAATAAGAAAAAAATTGTACATTATTAAACGTGGAGTGGTCAATACTTACGCGTAATTGCCCCCGCAGTCAGAGAGTATACAGTAGTTTTGTTTTAAGAGACTTACAGGGTGGCTCCCACATCCCAGGATGATCATCACGGCATACCACCACCAGACAAGAAGAATCTGATCACTTTTTTTTGTAACAAGAAAAATAAAATGATTGCAAAGTGTGGAAATCAAGGCACACGCACGTATGTACATAAAATGCAGCATACCACCTACACACACACTTTGATCGCTTGGTCAGCCTTCTGTGTAGTCCTATATTAGAATCCTCACCACATCCATCCTCCATCCTCATCTTTGATTCTGCTGCTTTTTTGAGGAGAAAATCGTTTGAACCTGAAATGAACATTTTTTTGTGGGACTGGTCATGATGATTATGAAGAAAATGGAATGAGGAACGAAAAACTCCCTTCTGGTTTATAATTTTTTTTTCGTACTTCCTCTTCTGTACTTTTGATCCCGTGAGTATGTCCATTTTCATCATAAAATTTTTTCTACTTAAGCCTGTCTCTTCATCACTTTTTATGATACTGCTTGAGAGCAGTACTGCAAAGTAGTCAATTTTTCGCGCAACAGTAAAAAACCGGACTTGTTTATTGTTGTTATTTTTTTCATGAATAGCGCATCATCGCAACATCAGTGTTTAATGCAGCGTAGGAGCAGCAGAGTAATAATCAGTGCGGTTAAGATTATACTTTTATTATGAAGATTCTCTGCCTATTTCTCATTTCGGAATACTATATATGTACACTCTATCATGGTTATAATCATAGGGGTTTGTGAAGGTGATCATCATAAAAATGAAATAATATTTGAGACGATAATGATGATATTGCAGTTTTTCATTGCATTTTCCTGCTACAAACATATATAGCGCAAAACGGCAATTGTCGGGCATCAAAGGAGCAGGAGAAAAATAAGATTTGAGAAGGCAGAGCTAGAGAGGACATGAACTTTGCCAAAAAGAGCAAATGATCCTGACGAAGAGGTAATAAAAAAGAGCAACAAGTTTCATTTAGTTTTTCGTCTTTTCAGCATGCATGAGCTGCGCATTTTATTACTTTCCGATCCGCTATGATAATAATAACAATTTGTCTGGTTGGAAATGTGCAATAAATAATGTAATATAATAATAATAATAGCAAATGCTCAAGTCCACTCCGACTACGTGCAGGCAGAGAAAAGCGCATCCCTCCTGCAACGATTTTATTGCGTACTAACAAAATAACTCTATAAACTCATCTTTGGTTTTGTTGCTTACCCTTTCATGGTTTTCTTTTTTCCTAACGCGAGGCTGATATGATCCTTGCCGATGCGATGATCACTATATACCATCATCATTGATAATTTATTGCAGTCGGTAGTCACCCTTTTACGTTTTATCCTTTCGTAGAGATGCCTCCGCTGGGAATTTTTTGCAAGTGTGGATTGATAATATGGTGCCCGATGCAAATAGTTAACAATACAAAAGTGATCATGGCTAGCCAGGCCCAAAACTGGTATCATTGCATCGCATCAGATTGTTAGAGATTTGTGCATGCATGAGCACATAAAAATACATTATTCATTATTTCATACAATTATAGCCAAGAAGAAGTAGAGGGTGAATGAGTAGTATAACTTACGTAAATACAACCCATTAGTCAACTTTAAATTAGCTTGTTAATCGAAATGAAATGAAATTACCTTTTAATTCCTATCCCCTTCAATAATTACTGCAAAACGGGAGTAAGCAGAGTGGGAAAGGCACAACGCTTGGGGTTGTAGGGAATTCTGTGTCGTCTGGGGCATTCTGATACACGTCCGACTTAAAGGGATAGAATGACGCAATACTACATTTTTATGTTGCAAAAAAGTTAAAAGGCTTGAGTGTGCCTACAGAATAAAAAATTGACTTCCTGTGTCCTGTCCTCTGCAACGGGAAACGAGTCTTTGTAATTAGGAAATGTATAAGAGGAGAAAGAGAATAAAATAATATGAAGAAAGAACAACAGGTGCAAAAAAATGTTTGCGTTTAAAAGGACTTGGTGGCACTGGCTTGACTTGATTTTGTGAATGGACCGTGAAATAATAATGACCAAGAAAAGCTGTTGTAGAGTAGTAAAAAAATAAAAAGGAAGAGAAAAATAAAGAAAGGTATACAGATAATATGCATGCATGTTGTAAACGTAATAATAATTTTTTGGACATTTGGGCGCATCATTACGTAGCGTCATCCCAGCAGAAAACATGAAAAGCGAGTAAAAGCATAAGTCATAAGACAATGAATGATTATTATTACAACTACCGTGTGTAGTGGCAGTGGTGGTGTGCGCGCAGAGATAATAGGGAACGCGTGGACTGTTTGGCTAATAAAGGGAAATGAATGATGATGGTACAAGAAACGGAGAAGGAGGCGGAGGAGTACGTAATATGCTCTGTTTTACTTAATGACTATCTCCGCGATATCTTATTTTTTATGAGAGAATTTCAAGTTTTGAGCAAGAACAGGTGGAAACTTACAGAGAAAAAGAGTGGACACGCGACTCTTGAGAAAATAAGAACGTGCGAAATACATTAGAAAAAAATGAAAACAAGATTGAGAAACAAGTGTAAATGTACACTAGTCAGGAGTCAGAGTCAAGAAGAACCGGAGTAGGAGCGCGTCTGTATTTCTGTTAAAAGATACAGTGCAATGATGAGGATGAGAAGGAAAGGGGCAGCTGATTCAAAAAGACAAGACAGGATCCATGGTTCTCCGGTTCCGCTAATTTCTCTCCTGAGCAGAATGGTAGAAATAAAAGAAGTACNGGAAAGGGGCAGCTGATTCAAAAAGACAAGACAGGATCCATGGTTCTCCGGTTCCGCTAATTTCTCTCCTGAGCAGAATGGTAGAGAAATAAAAGAAGTACGTATAACGAATATACCTATGCACTAGAAGTATCAGCATCATCCCTCATCATCATCATCGTTCCACTTGAGTGTCTCCAGAAAGGAAACTGCACCAGAGGAGGACAGGCACTTGCTTCTTCTTTTGCTGCGGCGATGCAACATTATCCAGAGCATAAAATGTATAAAAAAAGTTCCCTTACCTCTCCGACTTTTTTTCTTCAGCTTGTCTTGTTGACTCTAAACAAAACTAAAATATTGTACAGACATCGTCATTAATGAAATAGTCTGAAGCTCATGTTCTCTGCTGAAAAATAAATGCAATATGCACCTGTTCCATTTATATAAAAAAAGACTCCTGCCTCTTCCACTACTACTACCACAACCGCCCACGCATCACTGACTTTCACCTTACATGAAGAAAACTCCTCAGCAGCAGCAGCAAGGGTTGAGTATTTAATTCAGGTTTCGTCCTTTTAAAACTGTATAGTAAAAGGTACTTCCTGCGTGTCACGTTTTAAAATGCTTCTTGTAGAAAAATATGAATGTGAAAATGGTGAAGTACACCTGTAAAATTTTTGTTTAGATTTGCATGATATCGTGATAAAAGTTTAAGTATAGAGCGTACTCACTAACGAGAGCCTTAGCATCTGTAATTAGAGCTTCCTGTTTGAAAAATAAAGTTTAAAAAGTCGCTTTCCTCCATTCATGCAAAATCTCAGGTGTAATTTTTTCCCATTGTTTCCCTTTCATAACTGGTTAGTGTCTGGACATGGGACAAGTTATTTTCATTCATCCTTTTAATTTTCTCATTTTTTTCTCAATGAAGTCAACCTGCTCTACATTGTTTAGTAATATGTGCAGGTGTGCTGTTTGCACTATTACAGTGATTTTATGAATGGAAACAGGAAAACATTCAAAAAGGAAATTGTAAAAACGAGAATGAGGATGACGGTGGTATTGGCGTGGCGTTGGTTCCCAGCGTCTTTATTTAGCATTTCCGTTCTTCCACACACACACGTGACATTTATACAGTATGTTTGTATACATTTTCATTTCATTCATTCAAAATATTTTTTACGAATTTCAGGATTTCCTTTCCGACATGCTTCAGATGATTTTCCAGAGAAGGCTATCTGCTTAATATCATTAATATCATCTCATGGATGGAGAAATTCTGTTTACCTTGCGTTTTGGGGCGAAATAAGGCAAAATCCGGACTATTGTTTTTACAATGTTTAGCGAACTTACAGTTTTCCAAATGGCAAGACAAGGTTATACTCACTCACATTTCAAGTGTAACCATTCGTTTAACTGTCCATTTCCCTCTACCCCTTTTAAGATCTCATTAACCGTTACGAAAAATTTTTAGGAAATAGATTGCGTACCTCCTTACCTTACGCATCAACCACACAATTTTATGAAAATACGCAATTTCCTTCTCGTCAAAATCTTTTTTTGTTGTGTGGAAAGAAAAGCATGACATAACCTCTTGGTTATCTCGCCTCACCCCACTTCCACCAAAAAATGCTACTCATTACTGTAATATTTCTACATGTCCATACTTAAAATGTTTATTCATGAAGCAACATGGACCAAACATTGTTTATAAATTTAAGTAGTACATTATCTCATATTCAGCAGAAGAAAAGGAAAAAAATGAACTGATACCAATCAGGATTTTGGTAATCCTATGAGTAATGCCACGCGTGCTTATTATGGTAAGTAAATGTGTATAGGTATGTCTGTATTTTACGTGCAGTTGTGCAATGCATCGTGGAGATGCAAAGTTTAAAGTTAGTTAAGTAGATTGTCTACCAAAATGCATAATACACAATCATAATAAAACATTACTAACAAGGTAATTTTTTGCATTTATCAGAAAAGTCGAGAGAATAAAAAAAGCCTCTAAACATAAAAAGATAATCCTACACTCTAATGTAATCAAATTGATATGATAAGAAACGAATATAAAAACATTTTTAGCACTTTTTTACTAGCTAAACTTGCTAATGATGATAGAGTCTTGTTTTTTTTTGGTTTATAGTATTCATTATTTATGTTCTTGGGGGCTAGCAAAAAGCAAAGATCTAAATACAGATCCATTGCAAAATAAAAACGAGCAAAGACGTTGTTTTGCTGATGAGGGATGCTGATCTGTGAAGAGAGAAGTGAGATAATAGATGAGGGACTTTTTGACTTGTCTTTTTAGTGCTTCTACTGTTGCAGAAAAAAAAAGATTGCACAATAACAAGACAAGAGCAATAACAGACCCTTTTTTTCATATGAATAAATGTAGAGAATGGAACTTTTTGTACTGTATTTTTGCATGTCTGACAATGAGCCTGTTTTGTGAGTGTCATTTGATCGTTCATTCATCGTCTTTGTGCGATTTTAATCTGAATCTCCGCCAGATTTGCATTTGCATCTCTCTGTATCAAATAATGAATCATGATTGATATGCACATTTTTATCGCTTCTTTTATTTTTTGAAAAAAAGGAGTTCAAGTTTCGTAATTCCAAGAGAGAAGTTGTGTGTTGCATTGCAGCGGCACCAGTGTTCCTCCTGCAGTGCTGTCTAGTTTGAAAGTTTAACCTGAGCTGACGGTGTCCTCATTTTGAAAGAGACACAACACACTGCAAAAAAAATTGTGATGTCACGATCTCTGCTTCTTTGATGTCAAACGAGATTTACATACATAAAAAATTTATATTGAAAAACTGAATAAACAGTTGCTACAAAAAACACAAAAGCGTGGGTGGCGGTGATAAGGTAGCATGCATATGGACTCGGCTTGTTTTTCTTAAAGTTAGAAGAAAAAACTGAAAGTATTTTTTTGTCATCCTTCATCTTGTAAGGAAAAATATGTCCATTTTAGGTTTTTTCCCTTGTGGTCTGACAAAATGACAACTAGGCTGAATTACTGTTGAACAAGAAAACTACTAAAATGTCATTTCACTTCTCCCCCTTTTTTGCCTCCTCTACTGAATCTGTCCTCTGACGTGTGGTGGCTTGGCTTGCCTGGTGCGCTGTCCTCCTGCCTGTCATCAAATGTTACATGAATGAGCTTTCATGCTGCGTTTTCCACGTCGTCCGAGGAGGAATTTTTCAGATATTCAGAAGAGTATCATTTTTCTAAATATGCTGCTGTTGCTGTTCTT